>CAUZXS010004721.1:0-172500 GCA_963585895.1 Sepioteuthis lessoniana | reverse complement strand
AAAACACCCGGACATTTCCAAGAAACTGAAGATACAAATTTGAGGGTCATGGTCATACAGACAATAATCGGAGAACTTCGAACAGTTCTTTAACTAATAGTTAAGAGAAATTAGAAATTCAAAACAGTTCCTTGGAAAAACGATAAATTAGCGGGGAAAGTTAAATTATTTAGACAAAAGCATTGTTGAAACCAAAGAAGAGAGCACAGGTATAGAAATTTACAAATCAGCAATTCCTATACAATAAATCCCAATTCTGACCGTGCTGTCTTTCTTATCCGCCATAGGATATTGCTTATTATATGGGATACAGATGGTAGGCCTCATAAGTATTTAAACTAACAATATCTATTTTTGTCGACAAAAACTGCCAGATCCTTTAAGAATTTTATGCTGGAGGGGGTCCAAATTAATTTAATAGTCAATTCTTTCAAATGACAATATCAATTTCTTTGATCAATTCTGAACAAGACTTTAGAAGGAGAGATTTTTTTCTTTTGTTTGTCAGTAGAATTGTGTTAAAAACATATTACAGAAATTAGAATAAAAAAACATGACTAGATATGCCTTGTTATGTTGATTACACTGAAATTTTGTTCTTTTATGCTTCTATTTTGATCTCGTAAAACCAAATGATTTGTTTGTTCAAATACCTATGAACATTAATGTAGACACACAAATGCGCGCATATATATATATATATATATATATATATATATATATATGTGTGTGTGTGTGTGTGTGTGTGTGTGTGTGTGTGTGTGGTACCATGAAAATCCATTACTATCAACTGCATGGTTGAGAAATCAGCGGCTAAACAATTTACCTCACCTGACTTATCTGATGAGTAGTGTGGCTAGACTCCGGCAAGATGAAAAATAAGTCCAGTCATAGAACGGAAACTTCTTGTAGGGTCAACAGCTACCTAGCACAATCATGCTGTAATGGATACCAAGATTTTGTTGTCATTCAGCTTGAAGAAATACTCCGATATAAACCTATGAAGATCGACCCCAAGATTTTCTGAATGCTTCTATTCAAAAAATACACAAGAGACTATTCAAGATCGCTCTGATGAAAAAAACTACAGCTTCAATAACATCCAATGATGCAGTTTAGCTCATCTTCTTCGGATACATATTATTGAAGCTTAGAGAATTTGAATGACTCAGACCAGCGTCTTTCCTCTCAATAAAAAAGCTTCAATCAGAGGTATTATCATGGGATTGTTACCAAATTATTTCATGTGATGACCATACACGAATTCGGCATGACAACTATTGTGTGTTTGTGTAGTGTACCACAGGACTTTTGTAGAATTGCAGATGTCACGAAAAAAGTTGGCAGAGGCGAAGAGATGGTAAGGAGATGAGGTTATTCATATCAGGAAAAGAAAAGTCAGACACATTGTCAGAGAAAAATCCCACTCTCTTTTTGACGAATGTTACAAATTTCCATTTAACCTTCTCAGAAGTAGTTTTTGCATCATATTAAACCACTTTCTATCTGCTAAGACCAACATTGCAAAACTCCTACGTGTTCAATGATGTTGAGATTCTGTCTACTGGCCGGTCAGACTCAAAACATTTTATTAGTTATTCTTGAAGAATCGTGACGCTTCCAACATAAATAGGAATTTTACTAAAATATAAACTGAGGCCCACCGATCTGGGCTGCGAAAATTACTTCATAAGTATTTATTATATTCGATAAAACTAAAACATCAATAAATTTAGTGAGAAATAAAAGTGCTAAGTTCATAAAATGTGTACAACATACCGAAAGGGTTAAGCAAGGACACTTAGAAAAATAATTAAAAAATTATAACTCACAATTCTGAGTTTCACCTGATGATCTTTTGATTTACTGGTGTTTTGACAAAACTCACCGAATGATCGAACGAAACTCTTTTGATAATTGTGCTTTCATCAGGTGAGATTCATCAAAACACCTGTGAATTCTTTTACCCACAGACAGTGTTTCAACGAATCTCACTTGATAATCGGACTCGTAAAACTAAGAATTGTGATTAATCTTTTGATTTCTCATATTTGTGTATTTTTCTACCTTTAGTTGCCTGTCAACAAACTGGAAAGAAGTTTGATAAGTATTATTACGTAAAATATTCGGACAATTGGCCTCATCTTTATTGTTATAATCACAACTGTTTAAATTCTATTAACCATGAATGGGTACAAATGTTAAGGTATACTTACTTAACACTTGTACTTGTTCACGCTTAACAGAATTGGAACAGTCTACCCCTTTGGTTCAAATAAAGAGTTCAATTCGAGATTCTGTGTGGACTCTCGAGTTACTTAGAATATTCTAAGTAATAATAAACTGGAAAGATATCTTCCAGCTTCACCATACTGTACTTTAGAATATGATTTCACCTCCCCATTCCCACATAGACAAGCTGAGCTGCAGAAAAGTATCATTTGAAATTATAACACTGGACACTATCTTAACCACCTGAAAATATTCACTCTACCACCACTAACTCATGTCAAGTGGAGCCTTGCAAATTCTTATTCGAAGAAAATGTTACAAGCTTTTTCTGTGCTTTAATCCGGACTTAATTGTTTGTCTTTTTATGAAATTTTACCCGTATTTCTTTATGTAGATGAGTCATAGATTAAATTGGGGTTTACCAGAATGCACTGATAAATACTGTCTCTTGACGATCGCTCATTATATTCAGTCTATCAACATTGTTCCTGATACCCTTAAAGACATTTACTGCATAGCCTCCAAAAGAGTAAGGCACATCTTCCCCCAAAAAAGAGTGTCCTGAAAATGATTCTAGACGATGGAGGGGTTCCACTTTTGGTGTTCTGGAGTTTATGAAACTACTCATCAGTGCACTTACTCCTTAGTACACTCTCACCAGGAGTGATAGTAACTATTTGGGTTCCATCTACGGTTCAAATAGATATGTTTGAAAATTATTAGTATTAAACAGGAATACGTGAAACCATCATCATCATCATCATCATGTCGTGCAATCAGCACGGATATCCCTGACCCTCTCTCGCCACTCCTCCCTATTGTTCATCGCTTCTGGCAGGTCCTCAGGGCTACATCCCGTATCCTCACAGAGGTGTTCTATGTAGGTTCGAGCTGGTCGTCCTGCTTTTGTTCGACCATATTACGGGGTCCCTAAGAGAACATCCCTTATAAGCTCGTCCCTGCTTCTTCAGCAATGTCCTGCATGTCTGGTTCATTTAACTTTGATAGTTTTCGTAATGGGAGGTAGGTAGCCGTACAGTTAAGGCTTTGTTTGGTGTTGCCTCCAGGACTTGTTCAAAATTGCTCGCAGTATTCTTATGCAGTTGCCGTCATGCTTTTTCTCCATCCGTTTTGTTAGCGTCTACGTAGTGCATCCATATAGTAGTATCAACACGACCGCTGCTTGGAAGAAACTGCGTTTCAGTTTATCGGTCAGGTCTGATTTCCATATGAACAATAGTTTATCGATAGCGGTCCATGCCTTTGTTAGCCACGTGTCGATGTCTGCCTCGGTTGATGCGACACTTCTTCCTAGGTAGATGAACTTGTCCACAAGTTTCAGAGAGCTACCGCCAAGTGTGGAAATGTCGCCTGTTTGATTAAAGCATATGTATTCCGTTTTGAGTGTATTGACATGGAAGCCAATGCCCGCGGCAGCTCGTTCCAGACTATGTAGTAGTGTTTCGGCTTGGGCGGGTGTATTTGCCAGAATTTGCCATGTCATCGGCGTAGTCGGCGTCGGTAATTGTTTTTGTGGGGTACCTTCTACTTCTTTTCTTTATCAGCTCGAAGCTGTTTTCTTTGATTTTATCAATCGATGTTCTAAGCACGTAGTCTAGACAGATGATAAAGAGGTATGGGGCTAGTGTGTCTCCTTGCAGTACTCCTGCTACTATGTCGAAGTAGTCTGTGTCTCCATCCGGAGAACGTACTTTCGCTTTGGCGTTTCTATAGAGAATCGTTATTGCTGCGACGGTCTCTTTTGGTATGCCGTATGCTAGTAGAATTTGTCCCATCTTCCCTCTGTGAATAGAATCAAAGGCCTTGGTAAAGTCGACAAATAGTATTGTTGCCTGTAGGTTTTTTGACCGTACTCCTTCAAGGATTCTACGGATAGTCAATATTTGTGAGGATGTGGATCTATTTCTTCGGAGCCATTTTGGTTTTTCCTTAGGATGTTGTCAATTTTGAGTTCTATGCGGTTTCGTAGTAGGGCATTGTATATTTTGGCCGCTATGAATGCAAGTGTTATACCTCGGTAGTTCTTGGCTAATCCAAGTTCACACTTTTTAGGGAAAGGGAGGATGCATACTTGAAACCAAAGAACTGGGTAAAAATTATTGATATCAGACAGGAATATCTGAAACCATATAAGTATGTAAAAAGAATTGATTATAGACAAATAAAATGAATGATTGTACCAGTCCTATATATGAGTCATACAGATATGTTTGAAAATTGTATTAGATAGATATGCGTGAAACCATATAAGTGTGGGAAAATTATTTGTATCAAGAATAGTTTCTGTATATGTTGGTGTAATGAACGACATTTTACATTTTCAACTAAAAAGCAAAGAGTCATCCATTACTGAAAATATGTTTTTGAAATGACGAAGCCTACTTTGTTTCTCGGCCGAATCTTGCTGTAACTTCGATCCAAAGTCTTCTCGTATAGCTTACACCTAAACAAGTGCTATTTGTTTGGATAAAACTTCTTACTTGACTTTGTTTACTATTTATAACATTTGTACATGTGATATGTAAAAATATCATAAATATTGAATAAAGTTACGTAAACACTTCATTATCTTAGATATGTTTGGAAATCGTCGTAAATACGCTAGGTTACGTTAAGGTGTAGACTATATTGTTTATTTACGGAATTGCATTGTTTTTTATTGTATTACAGTAGTTCTGAAAGTTTGAATAAGTATTTGAAAGTTTTTTCTTTATATTATTGGATGTTGTAGAAATGTTTTTGTGGCCTTGTATAGCCAAAAGTTACGCAATATTTAATGAAAATAACCTTTTTGCATCTAACAATAGCACGTCGTTCATGACACGAAGTCGTTCATTACTCGAGTATATATGTAATTGAGGTTATGATTGTTTAGAAAAAAATATGATTGATTGAACAAAATACTGTATCAAACAAGAATTGCCATAAAACCAACCACCCAAACCAACTATCGTTGTTGCTGTTGGATGAGGCAGCGGTGTGATTTCGATGAATTCACTCATCCATTACACATTGTAACAGCCACTGATTCGGAAGTGCAACAATCCTACATAATTCAAAATCAGATACCTTTAATTTCTTTGCATACGGTGCAGATTTAACAACTGTTTTTTATCAACGAAAATTGATTAATTGAACTCTTTACGTAGTGTAAACCTTTTTGAGTTTAAAGTTTAGTGCGTAAGAAAATGTTCAATGATAAAAATTCAATAAAAACTATTCAGCTCATGATCCCTTAACTCTTTATTCGTGTGGAGAACCCTTTCATTGTCATTACTCTCATGTCCACTCTGACCCAAAGTGTGGTACCTGTTTGGAACCTCATCTATAGATCCAAGCAATTTGTTTAAAAATTATTCGTGTTTTATGAGAAAAAAACTCTTAAGAAACAACTACAGGAAAAGATGTAAATATGAACGCGATTACTTATCTCTAAGCATAATATAACCCAACATGGGTGGAGATGCCGTTAAAATCAATTGATTAATCATCGCATACGATTAGGCAATGTTTTTAAAACGCCTTTTTAAAATGATCATGCATAAAAAATTAATTCCAGAAAATATTCAAAATTTTCACTTCAGTTTAGATTTTTATTGTATGTTGTATAAATACATCCAAACTCGGACGCACACTTGCATACTCACATACAAACGTATATACATACATAAGCACACACACACCCACTTAAATACATATTCACATTGCTTAACAATTATTGTTAGAGAATATGAAGTTCGCGACTCGAGTTCAAATCCTGGATGAGGCTTTTTGCTTTTCACTTTCGTGCTAGTGTCCCGGGGGAAATACATGGATTTATATCTTCTTCCTCCAGCTATGGGTATATAGTCGGCCAGACTGAATTCTTTAGCCTTGTTAAAAAAATTTGTCCTTGTATCACATCCTGGCAGACTGGATTCTTTAGCCTTGTTAAAAAATTAACCTGTGTCACATCCTGGCAGTGACGGAGGGTAACGTAAATATATACACACACATACACACCCACACAAACACACATACATGTACAAGAGTACATACACATACGCACACGCTCACGCATACATACATACATACAAACATAATGGCTGTTACTTCTTTACATAAAAAGGCCATCTCAATCCCGGAAAAAAAGTACTCGTGGAAGCGCTTGTAACTCTTTCGATCGAATTCACTCTTGTAAGCCCAGACTCATTTGTAACGAATAAAAAAACTGTCTTTGGCGTTGAAATTAAGCCCGTGCCTTCTTATGTAGCTTCTCGAAGCCATTGTAGATCCGCATACTTTGTCACAGAAGTGACATGTAGCTGTACGTTGCAGCAAACAGATCTGTTTAGGATCAGCAACGGTTTGTTTGCTATCATAAGATCTCATATGACTTGCAAGACCAAATTAAAGATGTTACAAACATGTTCAGGCTGATAAAATCTCCTGGACCAAGAAAAGTCCTGTTTTCAAAGTGTTCGTTTCAACATTGAATGTTCGATTCTCTGTATTTCCTATTTTTTTTCAACTATCGTAGATCGCTTCTACACATCCACACATATACATACACTTGCACACATATACATAAAGGATTGAATTTTTAACCCATTATTACATCGGAGTGCATGGAGTGTTCCATAAAATTTTATACCAGGTGTTTATTTTCATAACGGGTGGACGCACTGAAAGACTAAACGCTGTTTGTCCATTGTTTTTTAGTTTTTTCTTTGCAATAACATTACTCAATTTTTTCTTTTTCTAGTTCCTGGACAGAAAGAATAATTTTGTTGTAACAAAGTAAATGAAAAAGTCTAGTTTTATCTTCAATTTTTGCTTTTGTGACTTAAATAATGCAATTTTGAAAATATTTTTTTGTACTTTTACAACATAAGTAATTAAGAAAAAACAAATAAAATTGAGGAATAAAATTTGCATTACATTGAATAATTGCTGACTTACGGTTGGCTAATGGGTAGGGAGTTCGCCAATTGCCAGGGAGGCCGAGGTTCAATCCCAGGTCGAGTCATAGCAATGACTAAAAAAATAGTACTTGCTTAACACTCAGCATTATAAGGTACAGATCAGGGATAAAGTAGAGCAACCCAGAGAATGTAGTAGCGCCCTCTCCTTCATTACGGTGTAGTAGCTATTGAAAAGGGAGCCTTCGGGTCGCCCTCGACAGCTGTCGCCAATTTTACTTACTACTGATTAAAATAATCGTTATTTTTGTTATCGGATCAGAAAGATCTATAAAAATACATGAATGTGATGTTCTCTTTACCTAAAAGGTAAATTGCCATGAAAATTGTAAAAAAAGGGGGGGGGGTTGGACGAGGGGGTTCGGTAATATTCATTTCTTGTTTTATGTTGTTTTTTGTGTAAGATGGGGAGCAGTTGAGTTGGCAAGGTTTACTCCAAAGTTTAAGAGAAAATTTATTTCATCTGTGCAAGTACATGATCCGGCATAATAATCTCTCGGATTTGAAATTACCGCCACACAGACGCCAGTATCGACGAGCTGGTGGTATGTCTTTAATCTGCAGTATGGTATTTTGCATGGTATTTTAGTTACAATCATCGCATGAAATTGTAAACACGGTGTGTTTGTTGTTAAAACTCATCTCACACTATGGTGACATTCCGTGGCTGGCTCGACCACTAAATCAATCCATTTGCGTTTAATTTATAGGATTTAACCTCCTATATATATTTTTAAATGGCCGTCGATGACCGTGTGGTACAAAAATTCTGGAAAATAGGAGCCATGAATCACTTGTTCCCGAAACAAAAGGTGGTGAACGTCAGTAATTCAGTTACTTTCGGGAACCTATTTGTCAGAGAAATCATGTGATTTGGGACTCCAAATATGTCTACCCCTTTGATTTAAAAATAAATGGCGTATTTGGAGCCGGCCACGTGGCATAGTTACCTATATATATTCTACTCTTTTACGAATATTCTTTTGTCTAGTTACGTCGTTTATATTGTTTGCAAATAACAACACACCATCACAAATCTTTTGGAAGACAACTAAAAGCTTAAGTCTTTAAACGTAGGCTGCAGATAACTGACAACCCGAAAGTTTTTATTTATCACAAAAATATCAAAGGCAAAGGCTTGGAAGTGTTGAAGAACTTCAGGACGAAGCTCCAAGTATGTACAACACATGTGAGCAAGAATTTGGACGATAACATCTAGAAAACATTTAAGAAAATAATTAATCAACACAGCAAATAATGTTCTTTCTTGAACTAAAATTAAATTTTGAATAAGATCTATGTAGCCTTTTTTGTTTACACTCCGACCCCGAGAGACCATTCAGCCGGATTGCAAACATTTGATATCTACATCCTACATCCTTTTAGTAAACCATAAATTAACTTCTGCATTCTTTAATGCTGAAATAGCATAAAAGATTTACGTGTGTCGATTGGTAAATAATGGGACTTATGAGAGTCGTTTCTCAAAAAATTAAACATCTTAAGAATGCACGGACTTCGAAGATGACACAAAAACGACTCAAAAGATAATTATGTAGATCAAATGCCCGTGGTGTAGTCGTTATCGTCGTAGGAAATGGACACGGCGACACGAGTTCAAATCCTGGACCTGACTGATTGCATTTCACATAGCACTAATACCCTTGGGAAAGGTATGAATCCAATTATTCTCCCTCCAGCTATGGGTAAATAGTAGGACAGACTTGGTTCTTCAGCCTTGGTTAGGCAACTAGTCTAGGAGAAGGAAAAAAAACTCTGAATTCAAACCTGAAAAACTCCGCTTAAAAATTGACCTTGTGTCATATCCTGCCCGAGCGGAGGGGTTGGTAAATAGTATCAAACGTTTAGTTTTTAATCGGGGTTAGATTTTTTAAAATAAACTTTATATTTCTTTAACTTTTTTTTTAAGTAACTGTGTTCATCACAATCTTTGTAGCTCAAGAGTCTGTTTTTACGTCTCTGAATTGTATTCATATAAGTAAATGTTAGGTCAAATAAAGAGTTTGTAGGCTCATGGATTATAGCTACTAAAAAGCCACATTCACTGAATAGTAATATTTTTAATTAAAAAGATTGATTGATTGATTTCAACAGGATTCCAACATATCTAGGGTTATTTTATGCCAATAGGTTAAAGAATTGCGTTCATTGTACATTCGTTCATATTTACATTTTTTGTATTTTTTTTTTTTTTTTGCTTCAGAGTCCTACCAAATACGAATAATTTTAAAACAGATCTATTTGATCCATTGGTGAGAGTCTAACAGGTACTATCCCTCTAGGTCAGAGTGAACCTGGGAGTTATGTCGAGGAAATGTGATCTTCGCAGTGGGAGTCTCACCATCAGGTGTAGCTTTCTGTCATACAACTTTTTTTCGGACCTCTGCAAGGGATACACCAAACGTAGTTTAAGCTTCACCGACAGAGTGATATTTAAAACATATTACGTCACTTAAGGTTTGGTTTGTTTCTTGGTTTAAAGACATATCAACCTTTGTAGGTTATTTAATGCCAAAGCCACTCTCCTAGAAGAACAGTAGTGGTATTACTTAACCCCTGGCTGCGAGGATAAGGGGGTTCATACTTTTCCCAGGGGTATTTGCGCGAAAGTGAACGTGATAGCGCGACTGGAGTACGAACTCGCCAACTACGATTCCGCAGTCCATCGCTTTAACCATTACACCACGAGGACACTCTCCACGTCACTTAAGATACTGTTAATTCTGTAAATGGAGATCAAAGAAAGTTTACATAATCTGTTAGAAATAATAATAAAAAGTATACGGTAGAAAAATTAATTTCTGAAAAATACTTTCCGGGAATCGATAACAAGTTATTACTATTGACAAATGATAAGAGTCAAAGAAAAACTGAAGTAAAATGAAAGAGAGAAGAAAATAACCGGCTGAGACGAATGATCTTCAGAATAGAAAAGGAAAGAAAGAAAGAAAGAAAGAAAGAAAGAAAGAAAGAAAGAAAGAAAGAGAATGTAGGGAAAACGAAAATGCACGAGTCCTTTTTGGATTTGTCTCGCACACACGTACACAGAAAATCGACAAATAGACAAAATGGAGATGGCACGCGTCTCTCACCCCACGTCTCTGTCTATTTTTCTCTCTTTTTACTGTTCATATTTTTTTTCCTCCCTCTTTCACCTCTTACTCGTTCTACTTTGTGCTTCTTACTCTTTATTTCCTCACATTCTCTCCAACGTTCCAGTCCGCTGATCTCTTTAGTCGTTCTGACTTTCACATCGTTTTGAGTCGTTCTTAGATAACACACACACACACACACACACACACACACACACACACACACACACACACACACACACACACACACACATCCTTCATAATTAATATATATATATATATATATGTATTTATATATATATAATGTGTGTACTAAAGTCCCCTGCAGTTTGTTTTGTTTTTGTTTTCTGAAAACTAGGCATAATTGAAACCAAGTTTTCGATAGAGAAAGAAAATTGCAAATAGTGATAATCCATTTATCTACCAAACAATCTCTCTCTCTCTCTCTCTCTCTATATATATATATATATATATATATATATATATATACATGTATGTACCTCTGTTGCCCCTCTGTGTGTGTATTAGCGAGATAATTAGCAAGCGAGTTTTCGCGATCATAGTTGCTTTTGTAAGTTCGATCTTCAATAGGAACTGCAATATTACGACCCTATGAAACTCTAATAAAATTATACACATCCCATCCCTTCATATAATATTTTATATATATATATATATATATATATGTGTGTATGTGTATGTGTATGTGTGTGATGTATCCCTACATATGCTTCCTCTTATCTTTTATGCAATCGAACACACGAAGGCAACTATGGAACAGTAAAAAAAAGAAAAATACTGAACTTCCGTGTGAGTGAAATCGAACTACGATAACTACACGTCATCCAATCCTACTAAAACTTTTGGGAGTAACACTATTTGTTCTGGTCTGTGCATATTTTAATTATTGCGGTATTAGCTATTATTATTATTTTACTCTTTGGAGAGATTTTCACACCAGCGTTAGTTGAAAGTTTTCCACCGTAGTTAAGTGAAAGCAAGTCTCCTTAAGGACTCTTCTTAGTTTTCTGTCCGATCTCAAAAATGCTGCAGCTCGGATGGTCTCCACTCTTCCTCTCATTTCCAAGACTTTCAGTCCCTGTAGCAATCTTTTAGTGACTATATCGAGCGCGCCGGTTACAATTTTTCAATTCTCGAGCAAGGTCTACGTATGTTTCTCTTTTTTCACTTTCCTTCAGTTTTACCTTGTGGTCAGCCGGAACGACAAAGTCCACTTTTCAGCAGGTCCTGTCTCTAGCCGAGATTAGATGATCCGTTTATCGTTCAGTGAATTTAAGATTGGTTGTTTAGTAAAAACAATTAAGTGGAAGTTGAACAGGGGTAGGGAACTAAAAGTTTAGAAACTTCTCGATTAGTGAGCGGGAATCGAACACCCGAGGTCGACTATAAAGTTGGAGGAGAGGAAAATTAATTTTAAAAAATCGTTGGGCTTTAACTAATTTAAAACTTAACGAATTTAAAGGGGAATTTTTTACCCACACATAAAACTTCAGAAACCATGGAAAGAAGCATGGTGGATGGGAAGTAAGGCGGATGAACCCAACGATGAGTCGACGGCACGTTTCACCTGATACTGGGCAGAAGAACCCCGTAGCTCAACGGCTAGAACCAAATGGTTAAGACAGGAAACCACTGCTCCACATCTATAAGGGTAGTTTCTACTGATGAAATAAAAGTACAGCCATCGAAAGATTACCATGACTCAAATTCAAACCACGTGTCCAAACCACATCGCCCTTCATGCTTGAAAATAAGAGGCGGATTCCGCTGAGGTTGGAGCTCTAGCCAAAGTTTTCGAAAAATCAGCTACAGAATTCAAAGCCAAACTTAAACCAAAATTACTTTGACGCAGAAGCACAGTACATGTAGCAACACTTAACGTTAGAAGAATTCGCCAGATACCAGAGCTGACAGCGTCTGAGGAGGCGTCGGACATTAGCATGATGGTTAGAGTGTTTGCCAATGGCCCGGGAAACCGGGGTTCAATCCCAGGTTGAGTCTAACCAAATACTCAAAAAATGGTACTTGATGCCTCCTTGCTTAACACTCAGTAATATAAGGTAGGGATCAAGGGTAAAGTAGAGCAATCCAGGGAATGGAGTAGTGCCCTCCGCTACACCTCGGGGTTGTTGCTATTGAAAAGGGAGCCTTCGGGTCACCGTTGACTAAGGTCACTAACTTATGCAAATAAGAACATAGATACTATCATAGCGAACGAGAAATGAAGAACCACGATATCGGTAATAGGTGGACGTTTATCTCGGAATCTGCATGGAAAAACTCCGTTAATGCTCTCATAGGAGGGTTTGGGATGCTTCTCAGTTCCTCTACCCTAAAATCAGTCAATAGCATCAAGAAAATACAGCCAAGAATGATAGTTGTTACATTCAATGGCAGTCCCAGCACAAAGATCATCCCACTAATGCTAGTGATAATTACCTTCTACAACCTCTCACTTGTCCGTAACATCACCAAACACAACGTTCAAATACTGAAATAGGTAAAAATGAAACAGCAAATTCTACTTACCCAACCTGTCAAATAGAAATGGGGAACATTTAAAATAATCCTCACTTGAATTGAGATAATAGCAACGAATATACGATTACAGTTTGAAATTGATTCGATACTCTTCAGGGTTTATCCGAAACGTTTGTTCTAAATGACAAATACGAAAACTTCGTCAACGCCCACCTAGAAGTAGCAACAGAATTTAAACCAAACAAACTGCGAGCCAAACATAGAATCCGATAAGAGACTCTAGTAGTTTGGAAAAAAAGATACACACACACACACAAACACACACACACATACGTGGTGCATTCAATACGTTTCCAGACTATTTTCTATAGGCATTTAAAATTGTCATAAATACTTGAAAATTCAGTATGTTATTGCTGTACATCTTATGAGATGCACCAGTCCACAACTCCATCCTTGTCACAGACTATTTGACCAAGATGGGCATCAAGACAGTTCCCCACCCTCTCTATTGTCCAGACCATACTCCCTGTGACTTTTGGTTATTCTCTATGAGACAATTGAGGAGATGAAAGAGGCTGTGACGAAGATCATTGATACGCTCACACAAGAGGACTTCCATGGGGCCTTCCAGAAGTTTTTGGAACAGTACAACAAGTGCATTGCAGCCGGGGGAGATTACTTCGAAGAGGACTAGAGTTTCATGTATGCACTATCAATAAAACTGCCCATACGAAAAAAGTCAGGAAACTTATTCAATGATCCTCGTATATATATAAAGGTTAGTGTTCGTTAATGGCTTGAAAGACCGATAAAAGACTCAAAAAATGGTACTTGATGCCTTTTTGCTTAACACTCAGCATTATAGGGTACGGATCAAAGGTAAGTGGAGGAATCCAGAGAAAGGAGTAGCGCCCTTCCCAACATCTCGGTGTTGGAGCTATTGAAAATGGAGAAGGGAGTCTTCGGGTTGCCTTCGACTACGGTCGGCGAACTTATATATATATATATAATCAAAAAAAGGTTTGATTTGGGAATGATTATATTTGAGAATATGTAAGTGAATTCTTATAAATATCCAGGAGTGCTCAATGTATATAAATGTATAAATTTCATACAGAGCAAATTCATATAATCGGAAGAAAAACTTAACAGACCGTCATTTGGCTAAAATAAATTTATTTCAACTGGCCACTCCATTTGAAAAACCAACCTCTTCAGATAGATATCACACATTTGAGAGAAACAAAATTATTAGAAATTATAAAATTGTTGTTTCAAAGGGTTCTCTCTTGTTTAGAAAAAAAAATAAAAGAAAAAATATGAATAAAGACGGAAGGACAAAAAGATATGGGTTTCACGTTGAAGTCAAATACATATATACGCATGTGTGCGTGTGGAGGGGAATGCTTAATAACTCCTCTGCACGGGCAGGATCTGACAAGAGTATCAATTTTTAAGCGGAGTTAAACATATTTGAATTCATATGTTTCCTTCTCCCAGATTGGTTGCCTAAACAAGGCTAAAGAACCCAGTCTTCTTTACTACTTAGCTATAGCTGGAGGGAGAATAATAGGATTCATACATTTCCCAAAAGTATTAGTGCTATGTGAAATGTCATCAGCCATGTATACGTATATATATGTATATAATGGTATGTGAGTGTACACACACACACACACACATATATATATATATATATATATATATATATATTAGGAGAGAGAAGGAGAGAGAGAGAGAGAACGAGTAACGGTTAATTGATTAATTTCAATGGCATGTAAACCAGTCAAGGGCTATTTTATACCTAGAGGTTTGGGAATCGCATTCATATTTAGAATTTTTGAGTAACATTTTTGCAGATGCATTTTACTGTCATACCCAGAACAGATAGATAGATAGATAGATAGATTTGTGGATGTATTAAAAACGTAAGTTACAACTTTGTTTTGTTGTATTGAAACACTGGCCAATTCTTGAAAAAAAAATTGTTTTGAGATAATTTTTTATCACTGCCTCATGAAATATAATCGGTCACATGCATTCAAAAGTCTACACGCTTGCAAATGACAGACAACATACATTACAAAATTCAACACATTCATAACTACATTGCATATTGGAGTTGCAGATTTTATAAGTGCATAAATGTACTGACAGTCAAGGATTTCACTTTGGATTAGCAGTGAGTGAGAGAGACAGACTGACAGACAGACAGATGAGAAGAGATTGAGAGAAATAGCTAACACGGATCGTCTGAGAAATATACGAACAGGCAGAAAAAGATACATTTTTTTCCCTTTTTACCGAGGTAAATATAAAACGTCCTGCATAAGCTTCGCAAAAAGACATACCATCGCCTAAAAATATTAATTTTGCCCATTCTTCCTCTCGAAGAGTTTACTCTCTCTCTCTCTCTCTCGCCCAGGCACACGCACGCACGCACGCACACACGTGCATATGCGCATGCTCAATTTTTCTGCACACCATCCTCTCTCTCTCACTATATATATATATATATATATATATATCTTTTTTCCTACCTTTTAACTTGCTTGTACCGAGATTTAGAGTAGCAACCGCCACCCTGCAACAAAAAAAGTACGAGCAGCCAAAAAAGTCTTATTCACAAATACACATTTACACACAATCTCTTTCTCTGTCTCTCTGTCTCTGTCTCTCTCTCTCTCTCACACACACACACACACGCACACACCTACACTTGCGTACACACGCACACACATTCACATAGATAAACTTGCACCACTGCATATTCATTTAGCCACAGAAATGTTCTTTTTTCTTTCGGGGAATTTTATATTAAATTTTATTTTATAAAAATTGTTGTTCTTCTAATCTTTTCTTTAAGTTCCCTTTTCTTGCACATCTATTTTGTCTCCCAGAAGTTTGACTGGCTTAGTATTTTGTTACTTTCTAACAACATGACTGCCATAGATCATTAGTAATCACTACCCCTGACTGAAAAAAATCACCAAAAACCAGGGAATTATCTGATTCTAATGACATTTTCAATGTTCATTTATTAATTGATTTTATTGTGCCTCAGTTATTTCATGAAGAACTTGCAGTTTTTTCAGGTCACTTGACTTTACCTCACCTATGGGTGTGGCGATATTCAATCGATAAGGATATATGATACGGCATATACTTTCGGAATATAATAAAAAGATGAACGTCTGAAGATGTGCATGAAATGAAGGAAAAAATTGGGAGCTGATGGAAGAAAACACTACTCCAAATGTGAATACTAAATTTAAAATCTAAAAAAAATATTTCAGAACTTTTTAATGGAAAATATTTTCTTTTTGATTATTAGGAAAATAATTCTCTATCGATATTTGTGGATCCTTTTTCCTACCCAGTCGTACTTAGTCTTCTATTTTTTGTGTCAGTTTGCTACATTCGCTGAACCGTTTCATCTTTGTTAGCAGCTTACACTTCCTATTCAATTTTTATCTGGAGGACTTTCACTGAAGTCTGAGTGACAGTAAGTCTCCTCAGTTCTCCAAAACTTTTCTCGGTATTCTGGCTGATCTTAGCCATGTTGTTGTCTGAATTGTCTCGATTCTTCCTCTGATTTTCAATTGTCCCCATTCCCTTTTAGGGAGCGTTCCAAGTGCACCAACTACAATCTTTATCACGGTCATCTTTATGTTCGATTATTATTATTATTATTATTATTATTATCATTATTCAGTTTTATTAAATTGTTATGTGATACAGTCTTTTCTCAATACTTTGACATACGGAATATTTTTTATAGAAAGTTATTGAACATATATGATTGAAAGAGTTTTTCAAAATTATATGAGCAATATTCATGAGCAGCAACATTTTCTCATTTCAGATAGAAATTTACTTCCAGAAATTTTCTTTGTTCATCTCTATTCTCCTTAATCATTCCTAATGCTTTTATTACTATTGGAATAGTGGTTGTGTTTAGATATTACATTCGTGTAATTTCTATTTTCATGTGCTTATACTTTGAAATTTTATCAAATTCTTTGCTGAAATGTTTTTATCAGATTTCTATGAGATAGCATTTCAGGTTTACTTGTTGGTTTATTTATTTTTTTGTTTTTGCTTTTTTTAGATCTTTTATGATTATATCTGATGTGCTAGCTTCTATATTGAGGTCAATAAAATCCCAAAACACAATAAAATCTTCACCTAGTACTGGTTATGTTTATTTTTATTCTGGCTATTTTTCGACTCTTTGCGAGTTTTCAAATCCAGTTGTAATTTTACTAAAGACCTAATGACAGTGTCCTCAGTTGTCAAGAACTCTGTAAATATCCTCAATATGCCCAAGAGTGCTGTGGTCTGAACAACACCTGTCCTTGCATCTATAATTTCTCCAATATCATTCGAAGGTTCATTGGGATTGTTTCGATTGCCCCAGAATTGTCCTTTGAATTCCACAGTCCCACTCTCAGTTTCTTTTCCATACTTTTCTAGACTGTTATAAAGGTTCCAACGACGATCGGTATGTCGGTATATCTTCATATTCTCCATTTTCAGCTCTCTTGCAAGGTTCAGATATTTTTTGAGTTTCTAATTTTCTTTTCTTTTTACTCTGGAATCTGCTGGAATGACACATTACACATCTAGTTTATTAAAAAACAATTTTTTTTTGTTCTCGTTAAGTCAGGTCTTCTGATCTGAACTGGATGATCCATTTATATTATTATTAAATTTTACTCTATGTAAGTTATTCACATCAGTTTTAACTGATGATGTTATTTTCATTTCGCTCTTATTGAGTTTTTCACACCAACGTTAGATGGTACTTTTTCAGTATAGTCTGAATGACAGCAAGTCTCCTATGCACTCCAGGACTCTTCTGAGTATTCTAGGCGATCTTAACAATGCAGTAGGCAATATAGTTTCAATTTTCCACTCCAATTCCCCCAGCCTTCATTCTCAGCCTTTCGAGACCGTTCAAAATGCACTTAGTATCACCATTACCCTCATATTTTACTGCTTTCTTATTTCTCTGGCAAGAGAATTTTATGCGTCTTATTCTCTAGGACGGATTGTGGTTTGTGTATATATCATTTAGTAATGTGGTCAAATTTTAATCTCTTGCACAATTCCCTGTATTTTACCTTCCCCATTCAGTTATGCCTAGTTTTATACTCCTTTTATGCTCGTTTCCTGCTTTTCTTATTATGTGATTCACCGTTTCATCTTTGTCCCCACATAACTTACACTCGCTATTCTGTTGTCTATTATCAATTTTCGTTTTAATATAATTGGTCCTTATAACGTTGTTTTGTGCTGCTATTGAAAGAGATTCAGATTCTATCTTGAGGTTTCTTTTTTTTAGCCATATCCATATTTTCTTTTTTTAGCCATATCCATATTTTCTTTTTTTAGCCATATCCATATTTTCTCGTGAGTAATTTCACTAGTTTGTCGCTTGGAGTATATTTAAAGCTGTTTTTCTTCCTATTTTTGTTTTGCATTTTTGTTGGTTTTTCTGTTTGTTCTTATGTTGCTGTTCTTGTTACTGATTGCTGTAATTACTCTTTCTTTGGTCTTTTTTAATGTATTACACGAATCCTCAGCTTCCCTGTTTTCTTGACCCCATGTCATCTCTCGGGTATAAGACCTTATGCATCGTCATCAGTTTCCGTGTCCTTTCTTCCATTTATCTGAGATCCTCCCTCGTTCATTTTAAGAACGGTACAGAATATCTTACAAGAGTTACTACCTTGGCGTTCATTTCTTTGCTGAGATTTCTGCTGCAGAGATTGGTTAAGAAAGGTTTTCTTGTTCTCCTCTGTTACTTTTTTATTCCATCTGTTTGATGATGTCCGCTTCCTACATTCCCAAACAATTCTAATTATCGGTCACCTGTTCTTCTTGTACCCTGGGGCATCCTTTCTGTTCTTCCGAAAACAGTATGTGGTATACAAGCGAGTAATATATTTCTTCTCTTATTAGTGCGGTTAGAATTTATTTATCCATTCGGCCTTTCTGTTATATTCTATTTCCAAATCTTGCTCCAAAACTGTGTTATTTCCTTTGCATCTGGTTGTTCATTTGTTCATATGCAATCTCCACCGACCTGTTAGGAAAATTTTCCTTTGTTATTTTGGGAGACCCTGTTTTGTTTGTATTGCTTGAACCTGTCCTGATATTTTTTGAGTCTTCCTTCTTTTGATTTATTTCTTCCTGTTGTATTGTCAGTTTTTTCTGCTGTTGTATTTTTCGTTCTTTTCATTCAATTCAATCTTTGTGTATTTTTTCTTTGTTTATAATTTCACTTTTTTTAGTTTTTTTTTTTATTTGTCCGTCAAGTTTTCACCAGTTCTCTGGATCCCACGTAGAATTTTGCTTCGATTTGACATTTTTTGTGCTTTGTATATTGTGGCTATACAAGACACAGAGGTTACTTATTATTTGCATTCCAGTTGAAGTTTATCCCTCGTCCACTTTAAGAATAGTTCCAAGCATCTTACGAGGGGGGACTGCTCAGGTGTTTATTTCAATGATGAGATTTCTGCTGTGTAGAATTTCTCGTTCTCATAAGGTGTCCTTTTTTTCTTTTTCTCCGTTTGTTTGATGGTGACCGCTTTTAATATTCACAATTATTTGTAAGTTTCCCGTTCTCCGAGCGTTCAGATTTTTCTTGATTAGTTAGTTCTATTCCTTCCGTCATGTCATTTTCTGCATTTCATTATTAACATGGCACATTTTTCTCTACCAAATTCCATTCCTATAATGTCACTGTATATCCCCATTGCCTGTTATAGGGATTTCAATTCTTTTTCATTTTTGGAAAACAGTTTGATGTCGTCCATGAACATTAGGTGGTTGATTTTGTTCTTGTGATTTATGAAGTTTGTATCCGCCTATGTATTTCTTAACTAAGCAATTTAGTGGTATCATCGCTATTAAAAATAGTAATGGTGTTAAAAGAAGATATAAATGGTGGAGATAGCACCTTTCTCCGGAATTTATCTTTCTTTCTGGATTTTCACCTTAGCTAAGCTTTTTCCTCTTGCTGTCAGTTCCATTCTTCAGTTTTTTATGATATTCTCAATAAAGTTTATGACATCGTCGGATATCTTGTTCATTTTGAGACAGTCTATTATCCTGTTTTGCAGGACCGTATCGTATGCCTTTTTATAGTAAAGCTCCTCCCTGATTTGTGCCGTTAGTTTTTTCCACATCGGCAGGCACGTTATGATCGGCAGTGCTTCCGATCATGACACCCAGATCTGTTTTCTGGGTCCCACGTTGATTTATATTTATTGTGGCTATACCAAACCCAGATGCTGTTTAATATCTGCTCATGTCACAGATATGGCCACGTACTCTAAGTAAGAGAACTCTTAAGTGGGTCACAAAAAAACTTTTCCTCACAAGTATGGTAAGTTTTAACTTTTAAAAAGTTCATACTGGATATTTTTTATATCCATTTTTGAAGGTGGTCATGTCCACTACTCTATCTCTATCCAGTAACTTCACATTGTTCATAAAATATTTTCAATCGATTTGAATATGTTAAAAGCAACCCCACTCTCTTTCATACGACTTTTAAGACTTAAACGGATAAAAAGTAGAATAGGCTGGAACGAACATGTTTAAAAGATAAAATGTTGTCTATATATATATATATATATATATATGTGTGTGTGCGTACCCAATTAACGAAAGATGATCTTTACTTTCCTTTTCCTCCTCACCTTCATTCTTTGCAGCAAAAATACCCTCTCTCTCTCTCTCTCTCTCTCTCTCTCTCTCCCTCACTCTCTCTCTTTCTCTCTCTCTCTCTCTATATATATATATATATATATATTCCTTTATGAGTTAAATGATGTTGTTAGAATTTTTTATGTTTCTCCTGAAACCGTGTATATCTGTACCAGCACACAGGTGTAACCATGAGCATCAGAAAGAAATAGAGAGAAAATGAGAGAGAGAGAGAGAGAGAGAGAGAGAGAGAGTGAAAGATAATGCCTGCGTTCGCATTAGATATAATGGCAAATCAATAAATACGTAGAATTAGATTTGATATTTATAAATTTTAGAAGTTTTGATAAATCTTAGAGCCTATAAGTATATAAATATTTGTTTTCTAGTATTTTCCTAAAATAATTTTACAAATAAAGTTGGCGACCGTTGTCGAGAGCGATCCAAAGGTTTCCTTTTCAATAGCTACAACACCAATGTGTAGGGAAGGGCGCTACTCCTTTCCTTGCATTGCTTCACTTGCTGAGTGTTAACCAAGGAGATACCAGGTACCATTTTTGAGTCTTTGGTTTGACTCGGCCTGGGATTGAACACGGTCTCCCGGGCCATTGGCGGACACTCTATCCAATAGGGCCTATTCCCGTGGTGTAATGGTTATCGTCGCAGGATATGGACACGGTGACACGAGTTCAAATCCTAGACGAGACTGATTGCATTTCACATAGCACTAATACCCTTGGGAAAGGTATGAATCCAAATATTCTCCCTCCAGCTATGGGTAAATAGTAGGACAGACTAGGTTCTTCAGCTTTGGTAAGGCGACTAGTCTACGAGAAGGAAAACTCTGAATTCAAACCTGTTAAACTCCGCTCAAAAATTGACCTTGTGTCATATCCTGCCCGAGCGGAGGGGTTGGTAAATAGGATTCCACAAATTTCGGAACTACTCTTGTCGTTGTCATTTTTACTGAAATTAAAATATTTGTATGTTCACTAATTCGTGTATTTTTCCGATAATTATCAACATCTTTTTTTTTTACATAAACATCTTGACCGATACATTTTCTTGTCTGCCTCGGCTGTCTATTGCATCTGCTGTCCTTAAGAAGTTAAATTGAACTTTAGAAGTTAAATTGAAATTCTTTCTCTTCTCAGTACTTTTTATCAATTCAAATGGAATATCATTAATGCTAGTAGAACATCTGGTACAAGGTGGATATAATCTGATAGATGTATGGGCACGCACACACATACACACACACGCACATATACACACACTCACATATATATATGTGTGTGTGTGTGAGTGTGTGTGTGTGTGTGTGTGTGTAGAGGAGTCCCCTTGGCGTAGTAGCTAATGTACTGAATTGTAACATCGTCGTAAGCGAGTTCGAACTCAATTCGCGATATTACGTTCACTTTCGAACTAATACCCGTGGGAAAGGTATGAACGCCATTATGCATTCAATAGTACCACTGTTGTTCTTCTACAACGATGGCTTCAGCATTTAATAACCTGCAAAGATTGATATGCCATAAAATAAAAAGATTACACCCGTACTGTATTGGTCACTGTCGTCGAAATGACCCGTGTTCGAATCATAGACGAGTCTGTTTTCATTTCACATAGCGCTAATACCCTAAGGAAAGGAATGCATCCAACTATACTTCCTCCAGCCTGCTAACCATTACACCACCCTAGATACCCAGCTTAAATTGTAGCCTTTTTGAGATACATTGGCCTTATGAGTATAGTATTCGCCAACTGTCCGGGAGACCGGGTTTCAATCCCAGGTCGAGTCCAACCAAAGACTCAAAAAATGGTACTTGATACAATCTTGCTTAAGACTCAGTATTATAAGGTAAGGATCGAGGGTAAAGTGGAGCAATCCTGGGAATGGAGTAGCGCCCTCTCCTACAACTAAGTGTAGTAGCTATTGAAAAGGGAGCCTTCGGGTAACCCTCAACTAAGATAGCCAACTTTATTTTACTATGTCAAGACTATAAATAAGTATGTCCAACAATTTTCTATGTGAAAATTGTGTTTTACTTTTTCGATTTATTAAACACATGAAACTTAACAGTATATATATATATATATATATATATATAGGGGGGTGCGCGCATATGTCTATATAATGATATGCCATTTACAGAAATGCATTGATTGTTTATAAGTAGACAGATCGGCGTATAAATTTGGGTAATAATCATCCTACTCGCACGCACACACACACACACACACACACACATACACATAAACACACACACACACATAGATAGATAGATAGATAGATCTGCCGTTCTTTATGTATATGATAATACATATATATAATTAAGTATTTTAAGATATAAAATAATTCACAACTCTCGGTTTCACGTAGTTTGATCGTCAGGTGATTGCATTGAACTACGTCAACTGGTTGAAACTGAGTATTAAGTTGTTGCTTTTATTAAATTATTTTATGATTCTAATATTGTGATATTTGCTATGCAAATTCGTTGCATTTTAGCTCTTTGAGTATCAAAGATTATGATTATCTTATTAGGTTTACTGCAATTTTAGATTTTATCTTACGGTGATGTTACCATTTTTAATTATACATATTTATCGTATGAACAAAAGGCAAGCCACAAACGTTAGTTGAAGAAATACATTTATACTGATGAATTTGTTGACCCCAGTTTTAACAATACATATATATATATATATATATATATATATATATGTGTGTGTGTGTGTGTGTGTTACCAAAAATTAATCTCTAAAAGGTGGTTCTATTCTTACACACACACGAACACATATATAATGTTATTTATAGTTGTTTAGATATTTTGCTTGGTTTGGTTTGGTTTGGTTTTATGACATATCAACCATTGTAGGTTACTTTATGCAAAATCCATTTTTTTACATAAAAACAGTTCTATTTCAATTAATTCAGTTTAGCATAAATACACAGTTTAGTTCTATTTGACCCATTGATAGGCATCTTATTCGATGCTACCACTCTGGGACAGAGTGGACCAGGGGCCGATGACAATGAAGGGGTCCTCCAGATTCACCAAAGCTCCTGTATTACTGAAGTCTCGCCATCAGATTGTTTTGTGTCAATTCAGGACATTCGTTTGTGGAGGGTCTTACCTCTCTGCAAAGAAGCAGTCGGTGTATTCTGCAGCCCCAGGCGACTGAGCCGAAATGTTCTGTGTAAGTAATTGCACAAAATGTGTAAAAAAAAGCAGGATTGTCTTATTTACACACACACACACATACACACACACACGCACACACACGCACATGCACACACACACGAACACACACTCTCTCTCTCTCTCTCTCTCTCTCTCTCTCTCTCTATCATTCATCGCTTACGGGGGGTCTTCAAGATACATCCTGTATCGACACTGAGCTGTTGTATATAGGTTCTAGCTGGTTACCTGGCCTTTGCTCGTCCATGTGAAGAGGTTCACCGGATTATATTGCTTACGAGTTCGTCCCTACTTCTCCAGCAATTTTCCGCATATCTGGTTCGTCTAACTTGGATAGTTTTCGTGATGGGTGGTCGGTGGCCGTACAGCTGCTGCTTTGTCGGGTTTTGTCTGCCTCCAAGACTTGTTCAATATTGCTCGTAGCATTCTTGTGTAGTTGCCGTCAAGCTTTTTCTCCACACGTTTACTTAGCGTCCATGTAGTGCATCCATATAGCAGTATCAACTTGACCGCTGCTTTGAGGAAACTGCGTTTTATTTTATCGGTCAGACTTCCATATGACCAATAGCGTATCGATAGCTATCCATGCCTTTGCTAGTCACGTATTGATGTCTGTCTTGGTTGATGAGACACTGGTTCCTAGGTAGATGAATTTGTCTACTAGTTTCACAGAACTACATTTTAGTATGGAGATGCCGCCTCTTTGATTAAAGCACATGTATTCCGTCAGCTCTGCGTTGACATGGAGGCCTATGTCACAGCTGCTCGTTCCAGACTATGTAGCAGGGTTTCGGCTTGGGTGGGTATATTTGCCAGAAGTGCTATGTCATCGGCGTAGACCGCGTCTGGTATTGTTTATGTGGGGTATCTTCTGCTTCTTTCCTTTGCCAGCTTGAAGCCGTTATATTTCATTTCATCAACAGACGTTCTAAGTACGTAGTCTCGGCAGATGAAAAACAGGTATGAGGGTAATGTGTCTCCTTGCAGCACACCTGTTACAATGTCGGAGTAGTCCGTGTTTCCATCCGGGGAGCGGACTTTTACTTTCGTGTTTTTATATAGCATCATTATGGCTGCGACGGTTTCTTTGGGTAGGCCGTGGGCGAGTAGTATTTACTTCATCTTCCCTCTGTGTAAGGAGTCAAAGGCCTTGGAGATGTCGACAAACGATATTGTTGTCTCAAGGTTTTTTGCACGTACACCTTCTACAATTCGACGGATAGTCATAATTTGTGATGCTGTGGATCGATTTCTCCGAAAGCAATTTTGGTTCTTCCTATGTATCTTCTCAATTTTGGGTTCTATGCGGTTACGTAGTGGGGCATTGTATATCTTGGCCACAATGGATGTAAGGATTATACCTCGGTAATTGTTGGCTATTCCGAGGTCACCCTTCTTAGGAAAGGGGAGGATGAATCCCTTTGTCCATCTGTCTATTGTGTTTTAATTATGTACGGCATTACAGTGTCGGAGCAGTATACTGTCGAATTACCTGGTCTTCCATACTTCTGTGGGTATTTCATCAAGCCCTGCTGCTTTTCTGTTTTTAATTTTTCTTAGTACGGAGTCGAGTTCTTCTTGCGCAAATTGTCCTAGTTTTATGTCTAATTGATTACAAGTAACTTTCGGGGGTTTTCCGAGTAAATTCTCGAAATGTTGTTTCCACAGGGGTATTCGTTCTTTTTGGCTTTCAGTTTAGCTCTCGCAGTATTCTTCCCTCTGCTCACTTCGGTTACCGTCTGCCATGCTATCCTAGATTATCTATCTTCAGTCAAGTCTCTAATCTTATTGATCTGATTTTATATGTATTCTGCTTGTTCTTTTAGGTATACGTTAGCTAATTCATTTTGTGCCTTCTTAGGTTTCAGGGCATTGGTATTGGTTGGGTTCCTCCTATTGCATTTGGAAGCGGTTTTCACGTCTGCACACTTTTTCCAAACCGCTAATGTCTCCCATGGGACTCTACTTTTAGCTCTTTGTTTAGTTGGTGTGCATTCTGCTGCCTCTTCTAAGTGGGCATTGACAAAATTCTCATATTTGTCATTCGGAGTAGGTGTTTCAGATATCTCTTGTGTATCGAATTTATTTCTTAGTGTTAACGCATATTTATCTTCATATGCTCAGTCGTATCTTAACCGTGACGATTCGGTGGTCGGAGGACACACCCTCGAAAGAAAAATATGCCTCGCAATTCAATGCGCTATTCCGTTTCTTATTTATAAAGACGCAGTCTATCTGTGCTTGAGTATTATTTGCAGTGTAGGTCCATAGTTTTCTCTTTTTATACATATATATATATATATATATATATATATATTTGTGTGTGTGTGTGTGTGTGTGTGTGTTTTGCATTTTCTTTGTAAGAAAAACAATGATGTTTTAAGTACAATATCAATGAGTAAAACGTTCATATATTTTCTCGGCAGTTGGATTCCTGCAACAGTTGGATCCGTGCATTTTAAGACAACTGATTATTTTCTCTGTCTCTAGAAGCATGAACTCAAGAAGTGATCATCTACATGATGTCCTGACAGATCACAACTATCTAGTTTGATTTTTACTTCTTATCTCACGACTGTGACACTGCGTCAACTAAAATGTACTTTACTAATGTCTGTTTTTTTCTTTTTCCTTTTCTGTTTCGTTTTCAATAGTTTTTACTGCTTAGATTATTGTTACACTGCAATACAGTTTTATTTTTCATTGATTCTGATATAATAATGTTTGCATAATTTAGAAGAATTTAGCAGAATTTAAGCAAACGTTTCGGCTTTTTTTTTTTACCTCATTTGCAATCAGGAAGAATGACACCGATCCTTAGGCTTTGATTGATTGATTGAATGATTTTAACGACAGTCCAACCCGTCTAAGGTTATTTCATGCCTCGAGGTCAGAAAATCACACTCATTTTATATTCACATTTACATTCTTTGTTTTGTTTCTTAAGAGTTTTATTTTCGCACACGGTTCTTTTGAATGCGAATAATCTTTTAAATCAGTCTATTTGACCCATAGATGGTGCCTTAATAGATACTACAACTCTATGTCGATGTGGACCTGGGTGTAATGGCGATGAAGTGTACTGCACACTCCCAAGATATATAAAACGGGATCGGTTTAAACAGATCTATTCAACCGATAAAAAATGCCTTAATTGTTACGACCACTCTGTGTCAAAGTGAACCTGGGAGTAATGGCAATGAAGTGTATTGCATTCTCCCTAGATTTATAAAACTGGCTTGGTTTAAACAGATCTTTTGCCCCATTGATAGGACCCTAACAGGTACTTTCACTCTGGATCAGAGTGGACCTGGGACTAATGGAAATGAAGGAGTACTCTACATGCCTCAGATCTCCTCAACTGGAGCCTCACCCTAGTATGCAGTTTACTGTCGTACCTAGGACATCCCTTTGGAGAGGGAATCTTAAAACTTTGTAGAGGATACAGTCAACGTATTCTGAATCCCATTGACTGAGCTACCTTAGAATTCAATCGGTATATTCACATAAAGATATTAAGAAAAGTAGATTTCTTACTTTAATCATTAAATATTGACAATTATTGCTTTTTGAAAAAAATATTTGGTATTTAAATAAATATAGTGGTGAGATGCAGATAGAATCCAACTGAATATGTCCCTAATTTTATAAAATGATTTAATCTTTGATAAAATATAAGTTTTTTAAGTGGGCATGAATGCATGTTTCTTGTGCAATATTTAAAAATAATCTTGAATTAAATAGTGTTTAAATTCTTTTTTTTCTTTTTCTTTTTTTACAGTTTATCCATCAATACTAAAAACAGCTGCTACATAAACCGCGAAAGAGCAGGAGGAGGCTTTAAAATATTGACGAGCTTTTTGTAGTGGCAGTAACAAGAGACAAATTCTTTAGACTTTCCAATCTCGCTTTGTTCAAAATATGATTTACTTCAGGATTCTTACAAATTTATTATTTATCTGTTGCCCTTCAGCTAGCTTTTTCTTTTTAAGTTAATATCTTGTCATTTTATCATGTTGTGTTCACTTTATAATCTTTCCTGTGTGGGTGAAGTACTTTTTGTTGTCGACAGATGGCAACTGCTACCGTTGATTGGCTTTCGAAAGCGATACAAAGTCCTAACACTCTGACAATATTTTAAATGCAGGCGCTCATTAGTATACTCAGTGCTTTTTGCGTTGATATATAAATCATCACAGTCAAGGTTGACAATAAATGTAAAAGGTATTTGCTGTTACTCCTGGGGCAGAAAGGATACTGATGGAAATATGTTTTATCAATGTGTTCCTTTACCAACTCTTTCTTTACTAATCAATCGAGAAAACGAGGGACGAGATCAAGTAATTTTAGCTACAGACGTGTTGAAATAATATTTATGGCTACAGATTTTTCTGTTGTAAAGTTTGGTGACAAATAATATCAAATGATATCTCTTTTACGTTTTCACTAGAAATCATAAAATCATGGTATCTATGCTTTATAAAAAACTACCTTGGTTGGGCTGTACTTATATATATATATATATATATATATATATATATATATATATAAATACGAGGATCATTAAATAAGTTTCCAGACTTTTTCCGTATGGGCACATTTATTGATAGTACACACATGAAACTCTAGTCCCCTACGTAGTAATCTCCTCCGGCTGCAATGCACCTATTGTACCGTTCAAACAACTTCTGGATGGCCCCATGGAAGTCCTCTTGTGTGAGCACGTCAATGACCTTCGTTACAGCCTCTTTCATCTCCTCAGTTGTCACATAACGACAGCCTCTGAGCTTAGGGAATAACCAAAAATCACAGGGAGTTAGGTCTGGACTATAGGGAGCCTGAGGAACTGTCTTGATGCCCATCTTGGTCAAATAGTCTGTGACAAGGATAGAGTTGTGGACTGGTGCATTGTCCTGGTGGAAATGCCACTGACCCAATTTGAAGACTGCTGGCCTCTTCCGGCGTGATCTCTTCCTGAACTCCCTTAAAACCTCAACATAGTAACCCTAACCCTAACCTTTGGCCAATCAACTCTGCTGTATTGACTTCCTTACTCCT
Source organism: Sepioteuthis lessoniana (assembly GCA_963585895.1). Taxonomy (NCBI): domain Eukaryota; kingdom Metazoa; phylum Mollusca; class Cephalopoda; order Myopsida; family Loliginidae; genus Sepioteuthis; species Sepioteuthis lessoniana. The sequence goes on along the minus strand of CAUZXS010004721.1, from coordinate 143,682 downwards.
CCAACACCTCTCATCATATCTCACAGACTCCCTGTCTTCGTTGAATCTCTTATGCCACTTAAAAACCGATGCTTGATTCATGCAAGATGATCGAAAAGCAGTCTGAAGCATTGCATACGTTTCTGTGGTAGTTTTTCCAATTTTAAAACAGAATTTTATTGCATATTGTTCTTCTAAAGTGTCATCACGTCCAGATTGCATTTTTGAAATTCACCAGCTGTGACAATCAGGATTTAGTAGGGTGTATTCCAATTCCTGCTGTAGCTGTTTAATTGAACCTGAAATCATAAAAATTGGTCAGTCATCTCATAAGATGTATAGCTATAACATACTGAATGTTCAAGAGTCTACGACAATGCCTGTACAAAAAGTCTGGAAACGTATTGAATGCACCGTGTATATATATATATATATATATAAGTACAGCCCAACCAAGGTATGTATATATATATATATATATATATAGAGAGAGAGAGAGAGAGACTAATGAAACGCATAAAGAAAAAGCAAGATAGAACTTCTACATATGGACGCGTCAGTGTTGGCCGACCAACAGGGACTTACGTACATTGGTTCAGTGCGGATATTGGAAGCACTTTAGAAGACCTACCAGGAGCCATTGACGATTAGGACAACGGGGAGAAAAAGTCAGGGAGCCCAGTGTTGTCAGTGTGACTTGATGATGATGATGATGATGATTAATCAAAATTAATCATCTTATTATTGTCAGTGCTTCATGTGAAAAAAATGAATAAAAGAAAGAATTAAAAGATCTTATGGAAAAAATTACAACCAAAATGATATGTGAAATTGTGAGAAAATTCGATTGTTTCTTTGGTTAATTGCCTTTAACGCGTGTCAATCTGTCTAAGGTTATTTTATGCCAAGAGATTGGGGAATAATGTTAATTGTACGTTGATATATACATTTTTGTGTTGCTCTTTCGTAAGTCTGCTTTTTTGTATACTATCCAGTAAAATACGAATAATTTTTGAACAGATCTATTTAGCTCATAGATGGGATCCTAAAAGGTACTACCATTCCGAGACAGAGTTAACCTGACAGTAATGGCAAATAAAAGATACTCCACACTACCCAGATCTCTTGAACAGAAGCTTCACCATCAGCAGCAATTTAGTCATACCCAGAATACCCTTTTTTGTAGGGTGTCTTACGCAGCGTATTTTAAGCCTGGTCGACAGTGCAATGCAAGTTAATTAGAGATAAATCATTTGGAAGCTTTACAAAATATTTCAAGCTTTGATAGTGGGTTTCACATGAACAATGTCGATCAGCGTTTATAAACTTTACTTTCTCTTCTTTTTCTTCATGGAAACGTACTTTTCAGATAAGACGGCCTCGAACATTGAAAAATATATTATTATGAAAATCTCAAGTAAAAAAAGAGTTTGATCACAAACTAAATCAAATTCATTGAGAAAACTGTTATCTTCCATGTTTCAGTTCAACTTTACATTATATAGATGCTATGGGGAATATGGGACCGCAGGCACACTACATCATTGATGGTGTTGCATTTTCAGTTGGTTTTATCGTGTTAGAGTTGCAAGCCACTCGTCCCCTTGTTTTGAATTCGGGATTTTCCCTCCTTGCCTTACCAAGGTGAAAGGATTCAACCTGTTCTACTATTTACCCATAGAATAAAGGGATTCATTCATATTTCAAAGGCATTAACACTAAATGAAATGCAAACAGCTTCATCCGATGATAACCGTTGATTCCTCTTAATCCCATCTCCCACTTATATGCCAGAGGGTTGACGTGCCATTAAACAAAGAAACCAAACCAGCTTACATATTTACGCAATTTTATTTTCATAAATATATATCTATATATGCAAATCGGTCAAAAATTTTATATATGCAAATCTGCCTACATTTTTTGGAAAAATAAAGGTTTTTCTTTTTTCTGTTGTTAAATGAGTTCGTAGAATTATGATTCAGTAACTCCATTGGAAGAATTCCGATCAGAAGTCTTCTTTCATGTCAGGCTATCTCTTGCTAGCACAAAGAGTTCTGGGAAAAAAAGCTCGTCTGTTCAACTCTGGTCCACTTGTTTCTGATCTTCAGATCAGTGTTTTTTGAGATTCAAAAGGAATTTTGCTTCCGTCGAATTCTACAAAATGTTACTCAGCTACAATGAACTATTCAATCGCTTGAATGATGCACCGAGAGGAAAAAAGTATTTTTGAATAAACAAGTCGACCCGTCATCTTGCTGGATGTCAACGGCTGTCCACAAATTTCGAATACGATTCAGCAACCAATCGCAGAATTTTTTTTTTCTCCATGTGAAGCGTATTTTCTGGATTATTCCCTTTCAAACGATCCGTTCTTTCGTTCTTTGTCTGGTCAGAGATTCTTACAAATTCAAGATAAATTTACCTCGAAGAATTTAGCAAATAAAAACTATATAGTAGATTCACAATTTACCTAAAAGCCAATAAAATATTTTGCTTGATTTACAAAGCTTTTGCTTATTCTGGTACACAGGGTTCGGGTGGCTTTTTCTTATGATCTAGAGAATTTAGTTTCACTCCTTCGTTGTCATTACTCCTGACCCGAAGTGGTAGTATCTCTTAAGGTCTTATCTATGCGTCGAATAGACCAGCTTGAAAATTAATGATATTAGATCGGAATAGTTGAAACCATATCACTTTATATTTACTTGTTTTTAAAATTGCTACTGAAGCTATAATTTTTACGAATAATCATTTTTTAAACATGTGGCGTTAAGGGTTTTGTAAGTAAATTCCTTAAACTGAAAAATTTTGAATTAATGTTATTGTGAAGTCTATCTGAGACTGTTGTTCAGTAACAAAATATTTCTTCACAACACTTTCAAATATGATAGATAGAAGAACATTATAAGTATCTTTTTAAGTGTTGCAAAAGATTTTCAACTGATTTTGAAGACGTTTGTATGATGAAGAGAGAAACGTTACACAGGAAATTGATCAATTTTAACACCAACTTAAAGGTTTCAAGTTCATTAAAATTTTGCTGGATATTATTTCTAATAAAAATTATCATATAGGAAAGAATAAAGTTTTGGTCGTTGCATTTTTCTTGAGATGTTTCGTGTGGAACTGGGGAGCCTACACGGAACTTCAAACCGAACCCTTTATTTAATCCCCAGAGTAGATTGTTCTAATCCCGTGAACCATAACCGGTTACAAGTGTTATTTGCCTGTAGGCGGGATGGAAATGGCAACTGCCTGATGATTTCACTCACACGCGCTTTATCCAAACACCTATATCCGTAACGCCATGTGTCCTGCAGGACAAGTTAAGGAGAATTTTAGGGACTTATAAACCTAATATCTTTATCAACCTATGAGATACTACTTATTACTATTTTGCATGATTTTTACCTTAGCTCACATTGCAATTCTTTATCAAGTCCTTTTGATTATTTGTTCCCATATTATATTTATACTTGGTCTGCTCAACAGGTCATCATAGCCCAACATATGCATTGCTTCTTTAAGACATCTAATTCTCTAGTGTTCTTCCCTATATATTATTTTAACTTCATTCCACCTGGATATATGGTTTCTATTTTCTTTCAATATTTGGTCAGCCATACCTGACTTCTCGATTTCACCTCAGCATATTGCTTTTTGATATTTGTCTAGCCTTACTTTTTGTGGGCGACATGTTTTACCTTTGTATACTTTATCTCAACTGCATGCGATGTAGTAGACACAATTCTTGATCATGATGTATTCTAGGGGTGGGGATGTGTTCAGAACAGATATTTTCAAAGAGTCGTGTCACTCCTAAATATATTGACCTGATATCATATGGAGAACATATATTTTGAATCTTTTCAGCAAGGCCCTTGACGTAGGGCAGACTGTGATTTTTCGGGTATTGCTCTTTGTTCTTCGATCCACTTTTTTTCTTTCATTTTTCTTGCTCTCTGGATAGTTGTTGCAATGGAGGTTATCCCTTAAACTATTTTTATATGCATCTCTGTCACTATGTTATATATTCGCTTAGCTGGCGACGATGAACATAGCAGATTCAATGCGGTCGCAAGATAACATCAACAAAGTGAGTCACAGGAAAGAGATGATAAAGGAGGATGACGAAGAATATAATTGATTGCCAATGGATAGAGTGACAGATATTTCCGTTCGCTGTTAAAATCAACAAATTGCCGGAAAACAAAAACGAAAGTATGTAAGTTCCGATAACCAGCCATTAATAGAAAATACGTGAGGCGAAGAGGATGTTCATACTTCCACATGAAACTTGAAAAGACAATATAATGTCTTTAATTTTGGACTGAAAGCAGAGATCCAGTGGTCTCTCAAACAAAGAGGAGAGGTCCACCTGTCTCTCAAGCGAAAGGAGAGACCCGCTGGTCACTCAAGCAGACCTGTCAGCTCCTGGTGTGTGTACTCCGGCCGTTGCACTACTTCACAAAAAGGGTCTCCGCCACAGAAGAAAGAAATGTGAAAACTCTCTCTGACTGTATCCCAACTGCACACAATCGTCACTGTCGAAGAATAAAAATATAGATTATATTTTTATACATCTACGAGTCCTTCTTTGTTTGTCCCGCGGTCCAAAATGCGACAACTATCATTGGCTTTTGTTCGATGTTCTAAGCAACGAACGATTTCTTTCTTTACATTACTTGAATGGTGGGAGTTGCAGCTGAGGTAAAATCTGGTGAAGGTTGGCTTTTGATACATATAATTCCCCCAAGCTCGACAAGAAACCCTTGAAGAAGGTCGAAAGATGCATTGGCCGAAACGTTTGAATATAACAATAAAAAGGAAGACAATAGTCAGAATACACTAAATCTTAAAATTATCAAGCAACATCTCAGAAATTTTGATAAATAAAGAATAAAGTATAATAAAAGAAAAACAAATAATTCTGGCTATACAATCATTGATTGTCAAGTTCAAATTATTTTTACAAAGAGGACGTTCATTGTTATGATTCTATTCTCTTCTAATCAAGTAAATTAGGTAAACTTATTTGGGATCAGTCCATGCCAACTGAACCTGTCTTAGAAATAGAAGATAATTAATGAGAATCGATCAAAGATATACTACTTCCCTTTTAATCAACTCGTCAGGGAAAGTTGAATATACAGTTTTCAGAGAGAGAAAGAGAAAGAGAGAGAAAGAGAAAGAGAAAGAGAGAGGGAGTTATAGAGAGAAAGTGAAAGTTTGTGAAAGAGTGAGTGAAAGTGAATAAGGAAATGAGTGAGATTGAGAGTGATAGAAAGCTAGTGGGAGAGAGAGTAGAAGGGATTAAGAAAATGAGTCAGGGAAAGAGTAAGAAAAAGTGAGTTGGGAAGAGAGTGAAAGCGATTGAAAGACACAGAGAGAGAGAGAGAGAGAGAAAATGAGTGAGATTGAGAGTGATAGAAAGCTAGTGGGAGAGAGAGTGAAAGGGATTAAGAAAATGAGTCAGGGAAAGTGTAAGAAAAAGTGAATTGGGAAGAGAGTGAAAGCGATTGAAAGACACACAGAGAGAGAGAGAGAGAGAGAGAGAGAGAGAGAGAAAACTGAGTTAGAAAATGAGTTAGAGAAAGAATGAAAAGGTGAGTGGAAGAGAAAATGGATGAAACTGAGGGAGAAAGGGAAAGATCGTGAAAGATTGAGTGAAGGTGATATATATATATATATATATATATGTGTGTGTGTGTGTGTGTGTGTGTGTGTGTGTAAAGAGAGAAAGAAAAAGAATTTTGAGTATTTGTCTTATCAGAACCACCAGCAAACCTTTCGAGGAGAGAAAATCTGCCTTACTACTTTACTTTGTTTACATAAGAATCCTTCCTCACTGAATGCGCCATGATCTCCTATTCAGATTTGAAATAATTATCAGCAGCTTCTCCCCGAGAATTTTGAAAGTAATCTGATCGCGCCTAATTTGATTTCATTTTGAAAAATCGGGTCGATTTATCTGAAACAAAAAAAAATCGTTTGCCTATTAAGCGAAAAGCAACCTGTATACTAAGAAGATTAATTGTGCGCACGTTCGTTAGGCGATCAACTTGAGACAGATCCTGATGAGGGGCGGGTGCTGATTGCGTCGACCCACAGAATTCGGCCACTAAACTGGCATAGGTGATAAACTTGACGGATTAATGAGGAATCCTTCCTATTACCGGGTTATTTATCAAAATGCAAGACGGAAGAAATTCGCGAAGAAGGCGAAAATCAATTTAAGAAAAACTTTTGATGATTTCGGATGGGAAAAGTCCAGCCGTCTTTTTCTTATTTCTTTGTGTTTGTTTGTTTTTTGTTTGTTTGCTTGTTTGTTTGTTTGTTGTTTGTTTCATTTTTTTTTTATTAATGTGTCAGTTTGTTTTCAAATTCTCAAGGGTTTAGTTTAAATTAAGAAAATCTTTACTACAAGATTACAAGTAGTATTTCAATGTATAAATAAATAGAATTTTTTCATTTTTTGTTTTTGTTTTTTGTTATTTTTTGCTTTATTTTGTTTAACTTTTTTTCTTTTTGCGTTTTTTTTTTTTTTTTTGTCATACAATAAAGGTTCCGTCCATTTTAGTAATAATTTGAAGACAATAAATATGACTTATGTTAAACGAGAATTGACTCTTCTTTTTTCAGGCAGGTTTTATCCAACTTTATCCAAAATTAAGAATGATTTCAAGAAAAGAAAATTTGCTTGATTTACCACTGATGTGAAAATTTTCATTTTCATTTTATTCATTTCATTTGGTATCTTCTCATCTGGAATCTTCATTCCGGATTACATAGTTGTCAGTGTGCGAATACAGGTGAAAAACAAATTTCAAATGCTATCGGCCATCCACGCTTTGAAGACAGGCGCATCGCAAATCTTTCATCTCTCCGTTGACCTTAATAAGCGAAACTTGTTGGTTTGATTTTTAACCCTTCAAACCCCAAGCCTTTCAAACTGGTGAGCCCCTTCCTTACGCCGGATACCTCATTGAAGAATAGAAAAAAGAAAATGCTGTTATCTGTCATATTACAAGTCATAAATCTGTTAAATAACAATTAACAGCAATTTTGAATATTTTCTTTTAATAATAAAATTTTATAATGAAATAAAGATGTAAAAATGGGACTTCTTCAGCTGGAAATCTGGGCACCAGGGCATATGTATTTCTAAGAAGTGGCACAAATACTTAATTCACAAAGGGTTAATTAACAAAACTTCATTGTGTAAATCTTAAAATTGTTAAAATTGATTAATATCTTTTTTCTTTGCGCTTTTCTCTCATGCCTCTCCTTATGATATTATTCGTGCATTCTAAATCCTTCTAGAATTCCTTTTCCCTCTATTATATTCACTCTCACCTTTCTTTCCTTCTCTTCAACACTGTTTTCTATTTTTCTCTTCCGTTTTGTATTGTCACGTGGTCTCCCACTGAGAGAGGAGAAGTGGAGGATTACTACTATTCCTCCGTATTTGAATTAACAGGCCAAGGACTGGCCGTTGAAAGGGGAATCTAGGTCAATTCCTCAAGTAACAAATCCAGGTCAGAATGGAAACCAACAGATGTTTGTACTTTGTGACCGGATGGGTAAAGAATGGGGTACAGGGACATATAGTAGCCCTAACGAATCGCCTGACAGGGGAAGGAAGAAGATAGAAGCCAAATGGTTGGCTAGAACCCCCAAAGCGGAAATAGCCCCCTTCTTCCGTCAGCGGAAATAGGAATAAAAAAATCAATTTTGAAGATGAGGTCGTCGTGAGAGGATGCGAGTCCCATGCCAAAACTCCGGGTAGAGAAAACGGAAAGTTTCTTGGACAAGAGGAGGAAGAAGCCATACCTTCAAGCCAGAACTAAAGTTAACATAAATTCCGTCGACCCATAAAAAAGGAAAATATTCTCCAAAGGAAGGTCGTCGTAAAGATAAGTAAACTTTAAGAGTGTTTCTCCCTATACCCAATTATATACTCTCTCTCTCTCTCTCTCTCTCTCAATTTGAAGAAAGACTAAAGAAGAAAAAAAAGAAAAGAAGAAAGACATTTATGTTGATGTACTCTCCGTTAATAATATAGCCGACGCGTTGAATATGTGTATCCGTGGGTATAGTAAAAAGATTGATATATTTTAATGTTCCCACGTGTTGAAGTTGTTCATTTGTGTCGTTTGCTACCAAATTGTTTCATGCTTGTTTCTCTTTCAGCTTCTATTCACCTTATGTTATTCTCACTTAAATTGTCCTATATGAATTCCTTTAAAAATATTACACGGGAAACCGAAGTTGTCGACTACTATAATTAATATTATTATATCTAAACCTAGAATCCATATCTTCCATTGTTCTAGGGGTAGGAAGAACTAGTGGCCTTGGTGGGTGTGTGTGTAGTGTGAATTTTGGAAACCCCTTGCCAACGGCGGTCAGTCTAGCCATAAATTACCCCCCACATAATATGCCAGTTCCTATATGCCCGAGAAAGGACTTTGAACAAGGACTTATTCTACGAGGGATCAAGTGCCAGACTGCCTCGTCTTCACACGTGCAAAAAAATAAACTCCCCGTTTGGTGGTAATAATATTTAGATGCACCAGTTCCCATACGCTTTTAAATGGTTGATCATCCGGAGAACTTTTTATTTTAAAAAGCCGTCACAGTATTGTTTTGTTTTCGTTTTTCTTTTGTTCAGTTTTTCTACGTCCTCAGTTATACAATCGAATATAATGCAAAATAACAAATTGAATACAGTAACTATAAAAACCACAAACCTACATTCAAAAATCTGTGATGTATATAATTTACAATTCAATTATACCAAAATTCAAATATCTTTTCACTCATTAATCATCTCAACAACATATCCAATGTGGAAATGCTAATTAGTTACAAAGAAGAGAATACTTCTTTGTTGACTTTTTATACAAAGAACAATCAAAGGTCTTGACAAATAGAAAGTGAACGGCCAAATTTCAAAATATAAACTTAATTTCACTCTTATTTCTCTTTGTTACGTCCCTTGTTTTTCATAAATTAATGCGTGTTCCTTTTGTTTGGTGAATTGCAAAGAAATATTCGAAGTGGAAAAACAACATTTGGCTTAAATCAAATTTTGTCTTTCTATTTTTTTGTCCTTTCCTTTCTTTTTACTAATTCTAGCTTTTGTAAAGAGTGGGGATACTCGGTGTAGTTGACCCATTTTTAAACTGGCTCAATGATTGATATATTTTATTGATTGTGTCATGTTTGCCCTCATTAAAGATATGAGAACCAAAACGTGAATCGAAGATTGAATGAATATCTGGATTTTATCGACTTCCTTGTTTAATGGCACACTGATCCAGAGTGAAAGTACCTGTTAGGGTCCTATCAATAGGTCAAATCGGTCTGTTTAAAAAATTATTCGCATTCGACAGAACCGTGTGCGAAAATAAAACTCTTAAGAAACAACAACACAAAATATGTAAATGTGAACGTAAAATAAATGCGATTTTCTAACTTCGAGGCATGAAATAACTCTAAACAGGTGGGACTGCCGTTAAAATCAAGAAATCATTTTGTCCTTCTTTCCTTTTTTTCTATTTCTTTTTCTTTTTTTTTAAAGAACATTTTATTCAAGAAAATTTATTCAACTTGTAATTAAAAGATTTTCAGTTTTTCATTTCTTTCCACTCTGATTTAGTTGAGCTGCTCTCTTCCCTTCTAGATATGCATAAGTAGCTTTTATGTTGGACGGCCGTGCAGAGGCGGGGTTTCAAGATCAATGGAAATACTCTGGGTGTATAATGAAATTTTATGATCACTCGAGATTTGACAAAGACAGTACAAAGTATTGAATCGCTGGCATAGTCAAGACTGAACTAGTCAAATATTCTACGTCTGATAAACGTACTTAGTTGATAATGTTTCACTTAACATTCTTTAAAAAATTGTTGATAGTCGTTTAGCTTTCACTATTATTTAAGATTGTACCAGATATTCTAAATAATCTTGGCATCATTAACACCCATTAAAGCAAATTAATGCTTTAAAAAATTAGACTGCCAAACATGTTGGATAAACTTATAATAAAATGTGGCATGGTTGTGCCACAGATTCTGTTAACAACATACTTGCTTTGAATTCAAAGATATTTCTTCTCCTAAACTAATTACCCGATGAGGAGGTGCGTTACCGTTATAGGATATTAAATCGATGACCCAAGTCAAAATCTTGCATGAGATGACATCGTTTCACTTCGCTTTAATGCTCGAGGAAAAAGCATGACATCATCTGTTCCTCTTAACTACGAGTAATTAGTAGGATAGGCTGAGCTTTTTATCGTTGGCAATGCAACCAGTCAAGAAGAAAAACTATGAATTCTTCGTTCAAAAACTGATCTTAAGTCACATTCTACTGGTGACGAAGAGGTAGTTAAATGCATACCCTATTCAGGCAAGAGATCTCAGTAGGTGTCCTATTTAACCATAGCTTGATTTTCTCAAAGGAATTAGCGAGAAGAGAAACGCAAACAGTGTCGTCCAGAATTTTAACTCGGTTTACCGATTCCATTTTCTTCATCAATATCCATTACTTCACAAGATTCTCTTTAAAAGACCTAATATAATGTATTTATAATGCATTATCGGCTACACCAAAGTTTGTTGCAATCAATTTAATATGATTGTAAGTCTTGAAAGTGCTTTCTTCACATTAGACTAAATTATGATCAGAATAAACTGTAACTTATTGACTTTGGAGTAATTTGACAATAGAGATATAAATCTTGACATATTTTCTTTCAAAATTCTCTTCCGAATAAATGTAGTAGCCTTCAAGAAACACACTTTTTTTCTAGGACTTCAAAGTTTTACAAAAATCTCCCAAAACAGCTGGGAACATTAACTAAGTATCTGAAATTGGGAACAGAAACATCTCTGCCGCACTTAAGCCAAAATATGAACCCCCTAAGCTTTCATTCAAACGTTATTTCCATGCTTAATTATAACTCAAAAATGGTCAACCGCACAGTGTTCGGACCATACTGGACAAGTAGAAAGCCAGGTGTTACTTCATTAGACCTGGGGGAAACAGCATTGTAGAGCGCCTCCAACCGTGTAAAATGAAATCCGTACCGACCAAAGCTCACAACGAGAGGAGAAAAAAGGGAGAAATCTAAAAGCGAGGTTAGTACCAACTTTTTATAATTTTTTCAATCACACAAAGCAGATAAATAATCTATACTTTTTGGCCCCAATCTCGGGTTTTGTACATCTTAATAGGGCCGGGTGGAGAAATCAATCTTTATTGACAAAGCGAGTCTAACAGTAATTGCAAAAAACATATATTCACTGTTCCTCAAATGACAAGTCTCTAAAATTTATAGACCAGTTCATATACCTCAGTAGTAATATCCCATCTACTGAAACCGATATCAACATACGCATAAGAAAGACAATGGCTGCTATTAAGAAGTTATTGAATACATGAAAAAATCTCTTTGATTAAATAAACCGGGAATTCTTTCAAACTGTAGTCGTGTTGGTACAACTGTAAGGCTGTATCATTTTAACAAAACGTTAGATAAATCCTGAAGGCAGCAACCTACCAAAAAGTATTTGTCCGGCCATTTACCTCCCATCACGAAAACTCTCCAAAAAGGCGCGCAAGTCGTGCTGGGCACTGCTGGAGAAGCAAGGACGAACTTATAAGTGACGTTCCCCTATGGACTCCCATACAGTGTTAGGCTAACCAGTAAAAATCTAACATTCATCAGCTCTGTGTGTACACAGTGTGCCCTCTAGAGGATTTACCAAATTGGATACCCGATAGGGACGGATGGCGAGAGAGAGTCCAAGGATGCTGTGCGGTCGGCACGCCTTAATGATGATGAGGAAGACAAGGTGGGGGAAGAGGAGTGGTTAAAAGAACATTCGACTATCAAATAAAATGCTTCTGCTTACTGGTCGCACCTTAATCAATTCATTAAACAGTAAATCCTAAAAACCTATGAGGTTAAAAGTAAACAAAAGTATTTTTATATATTTTAAAAGATCTTTAATTGATGAACGTATTCTATATCAATCAAAGAATCAAGAAAATATATCTTAAATGTCATATATTTACGTTGTCGTGCTATTCGAGTCTAAAGCACTTATTTCTGTTATCCACAAGATTTCTTTCGAACGGCTCAGGTTATAAGCAAAAAAGGTTTTATATTTATCCAACCTCCTAACTGGCCACATATAACACAAGGCACGTTTATAGTGAAAGGGTGCACGCACAAATTGAGACTCTTGAGGGGCCGTCACAAAAAAGCTTGATCCCATCGGTATTCCCTATTTTTTAGGTGCCTTAGGCACGAAGCGATGAACTCAGCCTTTACAAGCAAGTATTGTTTGGTGGGAAAGCCCTCTGAAGAGTCAGAAGAGTTTAATTTTAGATTTAATAGAAATTTCCGAAAGTTAAGAAGAAATATCTTACAATTCAAATAAGCAGCTTGAAATTAACATAACTACAAGTATAATTAACATTGTTTATTTAATTTCGGTTGATGTTACAATCTCTTGCACAATCAACAATCTGTTGACGAGGATTAAAATTCACTGACTACATTCTCTGCAGAGGAGTAAGACACCCTCCAACCCAAAAATAAACAGGTCTTTGTTCACCAATAGCACGGAAGACCAGAGTTCAATCCCAGGTTGAGTCATACGCATGACTCAAAATATAATACTTGATACCACCTTGCTTAACACTCAGCATTATAAGGTACGGATTAAGGGTAAAGTGGAGCAATCCAGGGAAAGAAGTAGCGCATTGGGGTAGAAGCTAATGAAAAGGGAGTTTTCACGTCGGCCTCGACTACGGTCACCAATTTAACTTTACTTATGTGTTTGACACAAAACTGCATCTAATGGTGAGGCACCAGCGCTGGAGATCTGGGAAGTGTGACGTACACAGTTTCACTCTTATCTTGAGTTGTGGTACCTGTTAGGGTCACATTTATGGGTCAAATAAATCGGTTCTAAAATTATTCGTATTCGATTAAAAACTGCACAAAAATAGAATTTAATAAAATAAACATACAAGGAATACGTTTCCCTAACTTCAAGATATAAAATAACGCTACATGAGTTGACATGCCATTAAAATCAATCATGCAGTCTATATCTATACCTTTTAAAATCCTGGGCCTTCAACATCTGTGATTCTCCAGCCTTTTCTCTTCGTTGAAAACGGAAAATATCTGTTATTTAAATGTTAAATAACTGATTACAATTTATAAGCAATTTTAAATAGGTTTTAATGATAAGATTAAACATAAAATATATAATTATAACATTTCCTAGGCAATAACAATGTAATTCCCTGATTAAAATTAAAATCGCCCGAGTGTACATTTAAGTTAGCAGCACAAATACCGCCTGCTCGGATTCTAAAGGTTCAAAGAATTCTAGAAAAAATGAAACTCAAATCAGCAATATGTAAACTTTAGGCACGTTTATTTGTCTAAATTCTGTGTTGATTATGCAAATAAACAAACGAATGTATCTTTCTTTGGGAAATTATAATAAGTTATTATCTATTACTATCTTAATGTCGTCAGTTTTTGAAAGATCTTTATTGATCTGCTGGAATTGATTTTTAAATGATTCTATGTTTCCTGTATATCTACATGATATACGCCGCCATGATGGATATAACGATGACGACGATGGATAACAGATGTTTAAACCAAAAGAAAATTCATTAAAAACAATATTAAATCTATAATAATCATCGATTGTTAAAAGACATAAAAATTTGCAAAATACGAAATTTCGTCTAAAATTCATCCCAAAAAAGTAGAATACACTAACTTTTAAAAATTTCATTGTAGAGAGCAAGAGTGTAACTGGGTAATACCGTGTAAGCACATGAAAAAAAAACAGATCTAAGTAGTTTGAAGCATTGTAATGCTTGAATTTATTAACAGAATATTTTATGTTGGGAAATTGATTCGGTTGGAATGAAAAGAACAGTTTTAAATTGATTATTAGAAACCATAAAATGAACTTAAAATCAGTAGCTGTGATGATTGAACCCAGGATAAAAACCTAGTAACAACCCAGTATAATTGAATTCCCCCCGCCCCACCTGTACACTCGTCACTCCAGTCTGGAGTTGACAAAGTTAATGTCTTTTGATAAATCGAAAGTTTGAAACCCATACCATTTTTTCTTCTGCCATGCAAAAGTTACATTTCATTTTAAGAGATCACTTCGCGAATTTTCGCGTGTTCAGATTATGGGACATCTGAATCTGAAAAAGTGGAATCTGCTTAAATCAGATAATAATTCAATGTTAAGAATTAAGGACAGGTTATATAAGTTGTGCAGATACCTGAGTTCCATTTACTGTCCGGTCAGGTTAACGGTCTACTCGAATACACAGACATAGAACAATAAAATTAAAAACTCGTAACCATCTGTCTGCCTCAGTTTCCTCCAAAATGACGACTTTAGATGATTATATTTCATAAGAACTAAATAAACTGCAGTATAATTCAAAAGTCTTAAATCTTGTCACTCGAGTCGACGCAGAAATTAATTTTCAGTTATACTAATTTAAAACAAAATTCAACGAATACTTTCATCCTTATAACATCGAGAGTCTCCAAAGACAACCAACCTGGAAAAATGATAGTTACGTAACAGTCATAAAAATATCTCTAAACAACCGAAACAAGTAAAAAGAACACAGCTCGAGCGAAATCCACGAAGGGAGTTTTCAACCGTGAATTAATAAAAAGGTTCTCCTCTGCTTTCTCGAGGCTTATATACACTTGGTTCTGTAATGAATATATGTATCCTATATGTATACTGTGCCTCAGTGCAAGTCTATCAACACACTGGTATAAGAGACTTATAAAAATAGTGATATCATAATTAACGAAGCTCAAAGAAATTTACTTTAAAAAAAATTAAAGTTAATGTTCTTGATGAAAACTAAGTCATTTGTTTTAAGCTATTAAATATGCTGAGACGTAAATGATAGCTTTGTTGATAACTTATATCTGTAGATAAATTATTGTCGATAAATTATGTTAGATTAATTGCAATCGTAGATAAATTGTTGTAGACAGATTTACCTAGAATCCTGAGGTTGTAAAATCAATTATTTTCTGGCATCCGTCTGTCTCGCGTGACTATGGATCTCGGCACAGACCTGTGCAGAGTTGTATGGAAGACAAGAGGCTACCCATGTGGCAGGCCTCATATCTTCCCAATACAAAGCGTAGGTCAAATAGCTATTCAACTTGGAATTAAAGTCGCCTCAAGAGTTATCAGAAAGAGGTTGAACACGTTGGATTGCTTCACTGCGAGGAGTTATCCTCTCACGCTGGTCGGGGTTTTGAAATCAGAGTTTTTTTTACCTAGACTCTTTGCCTTCATCGAGGCAAGAAAGCCTTGTCTACCTTACTATTTAACCAGAGCTCGAGGGAGAAGAGATGGATGCATGTCGTACCCGTGAGTATTATCGCGAAGTGAAAATTAAGCAGTTTGCCGACTCCATTGTCTACAACTATACAACTATACATCACTATATCTGATAAATCGGACGAATCTAGTGGAGTAATGGTTAGTAAGGTTGACTAGCAAACTTACACGAGTGAGTTCAAGTCTCATTGGGTGCCCCATTCATATACGGCTTTGTCTCACATCTAGGCTTCGTAAATCAATTAAAATTGGATAAACCGCGATAATTATTCCCGGAACTATGCAGATTAAAGTTTGTTCATTTAAATCATATGATTTGATTTCTTTTTACCTTTAAAACATTTTCATTGAATCAAATACAAAATTACTCGTTTTAATAACACTATTTAACGTTAACAAATACTTTCGTGGGGTTTCGGGCTTTCCTCTTTAGCTATTATTTATTTCCAAAATCTATACTGAAATTCTGAGACCAAAATTAAAATTGACTAAGTAGATATAACAGGTGTATTTTTTGGGAGAAGGAATAGAGTTTCAGTGCTGCTGAATGTAGTGATAAGTAATACCTTATAATATCCGTTTTCATTGAATAATATTCCACTAGAAATGATTTTAAAATTTGGTTTAAACGAAAATAAACGCTTTATTTTACAAATGGTTGGAGAGCGCATGTGTTGTATTGTTGTACCTGCATAATGAAGAGATGAATGATGAACAGGCATGGCGGAAAAACGACCATAACACTTGGTTATAAAAATATTACTCTCTTTACTCTTTCTTGGAGTCAAAGTTGCAGTGGTATGAGAGAGACAGACGGAGACAAACATAGACGGAGGGAGATGAAAACAGACTGCCATATTGACCCATAACTTCTTCTCTAGACCATGCCACGCACACACAGTGTTGTCTTCAAGGTTCCACTTAGCACGTCTTCAGGTTTTCGGCCGAAAGAGGCCCCTCCGTGAGCTGCTGCCCCAGCGGGGCGCCCTGCCACTCGCTGGCACTCTCCATGACTGACAATATCTCTTCTACCCGCAAGCTAAGTCTGATTCAAGACTGAGACTCCATCTTGCGTGGACTTCTGCATAAATCATTCCATAACACCCACGCATTTCTATTCAAACTCGAACTGCTTCCGCATATTTACACAGGTGCACCCTGCGTAGAGAAATCTTTGATTGACAGCTCGGTCAAGGGTCAATATGCAACACATATCTATCTGTTGTATTTTTTTATGATTGTTCCCCAAATCGTATTATATTTACAATTCGCTTATGTATTTTTAGCACAATAATATGACCGGCTGTTTTCATTCTTGGCATTTTCTGTGATTTAATGACAATTCCAGTTTTAAAATACAATTTGCATGAAATAATAAACAGAGATTATTTTTTGTTGGAATATACAGGGTGTTTCATAAAAGACACAATCCTCAAATATAAAAGTGGAGAATTCTGTCTATAATATTGCAATGTAAATCATGGATTGATTATACAAGGTTAGTCATATACTTATACTTATTAACAATGTATTAATTATACTATAATGTTAATCCTGAATGAATTCTACCACAATGTTAGTCATGTATTAAGTATACTGCAATATCAATATTAATTACGTACTAATTATAGTGTAATGTTAATCCTGTAAAATTATAATACAATATTACTCACTTACTAATTATACATCAATGTTAATTCTGTACTAATATTTCAACAATATTAGTAACGTACTAATTGTACTACAATGTTAATAATGTATCAATTATACCACATTGTTAATCATGTACTTATTATACTGCAATATTAGTCATACGTTTGCCAAATAGATATTCTTCAATACTGTGGGATATTGAAGTGAATAATTAAATTGCATAATGATATCTACCACAAATAGTTTTCGATTCTTGCCAGATGGGTACATGATGTCTGCTAGACGTTGTTATTGTTTTACATCGTTAACAGAAGCGAGAGAGATTAGTTTTTCTGAGGACAAAGTACAATAATTTTACGATAGTTCTGTTTGCACTGAGAACCGATCCAACAGCAGACACACCAGAGGCTAATTTCATTCGACTGGCTTTAGTGTATCGAATTAATAGAGAATTATAGTAATTAATCATTTACCCGTGGCTTTCGGCTTCTGGAGTTTCCCTGGCATCAAATAACAAATCATTAATCTAAACCTTATATTACTCTCAACTCTTTATCTTACAGTGCTGTAGGGATAAATAATATTGGAAAAATTCTGACCTACAAATCGTTATTTATAAGGACATATTTGTTTGTTGGTTGGTTAGTTGGTTGGTTTTACCGTATGTCAACACTTAATGAAATATTTCGTGCCAAAGTATTTTTGTAAACAATTCAAGTACCGGTTTCTGTTTCTGTTTAATAATAATAATAATAATAATAATAATAATAATTCACAGAAGTTCAGCTTTCATATTGAGAGAGATGAACCAGTTAATGACAAGAAAACGCAGAAAACTGACACAAAAAGAATTAAAAAAGTAAGGAAGACTGGGTGGGAAAGGGCATCCATAGAGAATTATACTATAAGATTATCTAGGACTTTAAGACAAAAACGGATCTCTATATCCTGGCCAAAAGATCCGACTAGACCAGACCAAACAAGAGCTGGTATTAGCAAGAAAAAAGAACTTGTCCTTTTGTGAGTTTTGCCATTCGAGCCGTCCACCGACTAAAAAGATAAAAGAAAGTGAAGAGATAAACGAATATCTGGACCTTACCAGAGAACTGAAAAAGTTGTGAAACATGAAAAGGACAGTGATACCAATTTAAATTGGGGACCTTGGAATAGTTCCCTAAAACCTGGTTAAAAGAGATTGGGGACACAGGAGACAAGAGCAAGCGATGGGGACCTGAGAAGACTCGCTATCACTCTGACACCAATGAAAAACCACCACTAAGAGAGGGAACGAAAAATTTACAAGGTGTAAAATGATAATAATAGTAACCTTGCCAGAATGTTTCGATAAAAGAACATGGAAAAGAAACTTAGGTAACTGGAAATCCGAGGAAGAATTAAGATTATTTAGACCACAAGACAAATTAAAACTGCAAATATACTGAGAAGTGTAGTGGAAAACTTAGAAGATTTGTTGTTACTCGGACTTTGGTAAAAACGACCAGTTATTAGTGGTTAGAAAAAGGATAATAATAATAATAATAATAATAATTATAATGACGATGCATATGATGCAACCCAGTGATGACGGAGACAATCTCTATGCGTCAAGAAAAGAAAGAGAAAGAGGAATTGCCAGCATACAAGCGTCGATGCATCGATACAATGACTCGAAGACTATATAAATAAACGTAGAGGAATACTGATTACAGCGACCAGAAACAACACAGACAATAAAAACATCTGCAGAACTAAAATAATGTAAAAACAAAAATGGGAAGAAAAACAATAGCATGCATGGGACAGACAAGCAAAATCTTACACGAGAAAATTTTGACATGGTTGAGAAAAGGAACGCCATAACGACTGACTATTTCAAAGTAAGAATATACAAGACGCATAAAAATAGCAGATGTAGATTATGTTGTGATGGAAACGAAATGATCAATCTCATAAGAAGCGAATGCAGTAAATTAACGCAAAAAGAGAATAAGACTAGACACGACTGGGTAGGGAAGGTGTTCCACTTGGAATTGTGCAAGAAGCTGACCATACGAACAAATGGTATATGCACAACCCAGAATCCGTCCTAGAAAATGAGACGCACAAAATTCTCTGGAATTTTGAGATACAAACGGATCATTTAATCTCGGCCAGACGACCAGACCTAATGATCGACAAAAAAAAAAAAAAAAAGAGAACCTACCGGATAGTGGACTTAGAGAGAAAGTGAAAAGAGAGATAAGTAACTAGACCTTGCCAGAGAACTAACAAAACTGGAACATGAGAGTGACAGTGATATCAATTTTGATTGGTACAGTCATCAGAAGATTGGTGAAGAGACTAAAGGATTTGTAAATAAGAGGACGGGTATAGACCATCCAAAGGACAGCATTATTAGGGTCGGCCAGAATATTGAGAAGTGTCCTGAAGATTTGAGGAGGTTTGCTGTCATTCAGACTCCAGTAAAAAACTGTCAGCTAATGCTGGTATGAAAAACACTCAAAAGAGTAAAAAAGTAATAATAATAATTTGCTTTTCTCTGGCACTCCTTATTACTGGTCCCCATATTGTATTAATTTCTATGCTTGGTCAGCTCAGTATATTTTTGTGGCCTAGCATATGTGCTGATTCTTTAAGTTTACGAATTTTCCAATGGTGTTCCTTGTCTATGATCTCAACCTGGTCCCACAGAGGGCGGTGATCTCCCTTCCCTCTCCATATGTGGTCAGCCACGCCCGATTTTTCCGCTTCACCACGTGTTACAACCTTTTGATGTTCTTGAAGCCTCACCTCAAGGGGGCGGCCTATTTCTTCTTTATATTTCCTTCCGCAGCTGCACGGGATAGCGTACACACAGTCTTTAGTCATGTTCTCCTCTATGAGGGGTCTTACTCGGTAGAAGTGTCGTCAAGCTTCTGAAGGTTGTCTTGATGTTATATGCACTGCAGATCCTTAGCATTTTTTCTGATAAACCCTTCACATAAGGCAGGCAGACTGTTTCCTGAGTATTGTTCACCTTCTCTTTCTCTTGCATCCGCCTATCCTAGTTTTGGGGGGCTGCTGCTATGTACCCAGGGTAGTTGTTACGTTGTAGGGTACTGCTTATACAGACCAATTCCTTATCTAATATCTCTGGGTCGCCACTTATGACTTTTGCTCGGTGTTGTAAGCAGCGGACGATCCCTTTCTTTACGCTGTATGGAGGTGGGAGTTGAAATTGAGGATGTATACGGATGTCTTGAACCCTTGCTCTGTTCGAGATATTAGAACATCCAGGGTACAGTTGATAAAAGCGTTAGATCCTGTGACATACCCAAATAGTGTGAGTTCAATACCCAGTGAAGGCAGTGGAGAACTTTCCGACGGGAAATTAACAGGAGATAACTGATAACTGACATCCATTAAACATGGTTCGTAGAACTAGAACAGTCTACTCCGGTAAGCGAAATAAAGGGTTAGGTTCGACATTCCAACCACCTAAAGAAGGCCGAAGCGTATAACGGCCCGAACGTTGTGATAAAAATGGCGACAAAGATGAGGACAATAGTCCGAAAAATGTAAATAATGGTTCCCTATCTAATACAATTAATTTGAGAGTAATGATATGGTTGTTTCATTTTACCATATATCAAACTTCGTTGGGTTATCTTAAATCGGCTTACCACTTGCATTCTTACAGTAATTTTAAACGAG
Organism: Sepioteuthis lessoniana; assembly: GCA_963585895.1. NCBI lineage: Eukaryota > Metazoa > Mollusca > Cephalopoda > Myopsida > Loliginidae > Sepioteuthis > Sepioteuthis lessoniana. Next base: position 122,911 of record CAUZXS010004721.1, on the reverse strand, counting down.
TAAACACTTCACATAGAGTTGCAATATCAATGCTTTAAGGACTAATGTGTTAATGTAGCTCAAAATGATTTTAAACTGATCTGGAACATATCTATTTGGCCCATAGATAGGACCCTAACAGGTACTATCTTGGCCGGCTAGTGATACTAAACTTATTTAAGATCTTCAATAATTTCTACTGTCTTGCTAAATTTTGATCGTGTCAAAATTCACATGTTTAATCGTTAATTTGCACTGATTCAAGCTGCAGATTATGGGTTGCTTCAGAGAATGGAACGCTGGGCCCCCACAGATTCAAACCGATGAGATATTCAATTTCACCAGGATTCATTCATATTCCCGCTGTTTTACAAGACGCTCGACGTGACAATTTCAATTTCAGTAAATATGGTGTCTATTACAATAAATCTTGATTATTACTTGAGACGAAGCGCCCAAGGTGACCGTTTATAGAAATAAGAAGCCAATTTAGCAATATCTATCTATCTATCTATATATATATATATATATGTCTGTGTGGGGGTTGGGTGGTTGTGGGTGTTTGTAAGTGTGGGTGTTTATGTATGTGTGTTCGTGTGTAAGAGAAAACAATGACAGTCAAACGTTTGAATAAAAATATTAATAAAACAGAACTCGAAAGCTGCTAAGCCATACAGTAAAAAATGTAAGATAGTTACCTCAGTGTTTTTGTGGTTCCGCGACTAAAAGTTTCGTGTGTGGATAGAACCTAATCTTCAGACAGAAGGTGGAGAACTATGGCTTTTTGTAAGAAAATTTATAAGATCTATTTGTATAGAAGGGAATAAATTAATACGTATTTAACAAATATGCCATTTAGTATATATATATATATATATATATTAGCACAATGACTCGGCGTTGGCCGAGATAGATATAATATAGAAAAGCACATATTGTTAAACAAAATTTATTCCTCTGATTTCTGAAAAATGTTAATATTTATCAAAAAAATCCCAGTGTCTCCATGAGTAAAGAGAGAGGTGCTTTTTATTTGTTTTCTGGACGAATTAGACCTTTCAGATCAATTTTATGTTGGAAGAATCGAATGCTTCTAGTCCTCTTGCAGATACTCCTTGAGATCGGAAAGGTTCACTTGCAAAGTTTCATAAAGGAGTCAATGAGCAGAATGAGTATTTTCTGAGTAAGTTCAACTCCTCACCATGGAGGGATGTACTCTTCCGGATACTCGTTTTATGTGCTTTAAAATTTACTTAGACCTACCTGATTAGTTTTCAGCAACTAAATTCCGGTTTACTTCAGGAGCACCTCCTTGTTTATTTGTTTGTGAGTTATTATATATTCTATTATTATATATTATATAAATTTTTAGGGTAAGAATATAAAATAGGGTATTTTGATAAATTACACCGGACCTCTACCGGCTCTTGCGTTGTAAACATTGCAAAAAAAATTGTGATATTATTTGAACTTTGTAAACTGAGAATCAAGTTACTTAATGAAGATAAACTCTCGATTGGGGATATTTCGAAGATAATGGAGAAATCTAAAAGTGTTATTCATAGTAATTTAAGAAACCTTGAGGAAACTGGGTCGTGTGAAGCCAAGAAACTACCTAGCAGGATTGGAAAAAAGGATCGATTTGCGACAGTAACCGCTTTCCCTAAGAGAGCTTTGGCCAACATAGGCATTAAAATACCAAAGCTCACTATTTCCCGAAGACTAATTGAAATAAATTTGAACTGTCGAGAAACTTCGATGAAGCCTTTCTAAAAAGAACATAATGAGCTGATTGAAATTTCCCACTGAACACGTCCTATGGACTAAAGAACAGTGGGATTGTGTTCATTGCAGTGATGAGTCAAAGTTTAACCTGTTCTGTTGTAACGAAAGAAGGTTCGTTCGATGCAGCCCTAAGGAACGATATTCGCCTCAGTGCACTAAAAGTAGCTTTAACTTTGGAGGAGGAAGTGTGATGGTGTCTGGCATGATTTCTGCTGCTGGTACAGTACTTCTTGTGAGGCTACACGGTAGAATTAACGTAACTATATACAAAGAGATATTGAAGAAACATGTTGTACCTAATTTGACGACTGCAATTAATCAACCAGCTGTATTTATGCAAGATAACGCCCCGTGTTACACAGCGAAGTCTGTTAAGACATTTCTTTCTAAGGAGGATGTTACTGTTATGGAGTGGCCTGCTCAAAGCCCAGACATGAATCCTATTGAGAATGGAAGTTACTAAACGAAAGCGTTAAGGAAAAGAATCTAAGAAATGTCGAAGAACTATGGACTAACATAAAAGGAAAATGGGAGAAAATATCCGTTAATGAATGCAAGACATTAATTCGCTCATGTAGCAAAAGATGTCAAGTGGTTATTGAAAGTAAAGGTCTACACATCAAGTACTAAAGAATCATGAGTGCTATTTTCATTTAGATATGATGTACCCATTATTATAGTATGATTTTGTTAATCGTGCTGATGTTTTTGATTATCTATTTTTTTCGAATGTTATATAATTATTCTTATAACTTTATCAAAATAAGTTTATCGAGCTTTATATTTTGGAATGATATAATTTACCTTTATATCCTTATTTCTCCATTATAAGATGTTCAATGAAACTTTAAAATAAAAAGTTATTTCATATTTACACTTTTTCTTAACATCGTTCTGATCTTTATGCTCGCTAATATATATATATATATATATATATATATATATATATATATATATATGAGGTGTACGCGTGCATTAAGATTTTGTATCAGCTTTAGAATGTTTCTGAAAAGTATTAAATTCACTCTCTAAATTTCCTAAAACAAGTACGTGAATTACGTTTTCTTCCAAAATGTTTGGGCCACAGATGATAAGTGATTATAATTTTTAATTTGCATATTACCACATATAAACAAAAACCTCTTGCTTTACTCGTCGATTGCTTTGTAGAAGTAAATAAGAAATGGGTTAAATGTTTATTTGAAGTGTCTGAAATACTTTGGCAAATAAAAATGTACAAGATTCTTTTGGAAAATGTCCATAAGAAGATTTTCATTTTGGCAAATTCTTGCGCTCGGACTGAGGTTGAAAATTAAGCGAGGATAAAGATATAACGAATAAAGTGAAAAGTTTTCTTGTTTAGGAAAGAAAACATTATAATCCACTTACAATAGACTCCTCAGTTTCGCGCAAGTTCTGAAATTGGGCCATATTTTGAACTGAATATGCCAGCCATACATTATTATGACGGCCAAATTGTAAGTGAACTGAAATTTTTGCAATGAAAACAAAAAAAAGTTAATGTCTTTCATTGAGAGAAATAACTAATCATAAATATTGGCTACATCACGTGGTCCAATGCTTGGCGAGTTGAATGGTTGGTTGGTTGGTTGGTTTTATGACATATAAACTTTGGTTAAGTTATCTAAAGTCCGAGAAAATGAAAGGCATAAAACTCTATGGGATTTTGAGATACAAACGGATCACCCAATCCCAGCCTGAAGAGGAAATGTATTATTGATTAACCAGAAAAAAAGAACTCGTCATCTACCGTTCCGACGAACCACTAACTGAAAGTGAAGGAAGGCAAAAACTTGGCACTTGGACCCTTTGATCTCAAGGGGTATTTTAATGGTATCTGCAAGGTGGGTGCGTTGGAGCCATCGACTCTTTTCCTTCCAGAAATGCTCAGAAGACTTAAGCATAAAATATCTGGATTTTGCTAGAAAACCGAATAAGTTGTGGTGCATGCAGATGACAGTGATGCCAATCGTATTTGAAGCTCTTGGAACGATACCTAAGAATCTGGAAAAGAGACCGGGTCATCTAGTGATTAGGTAAAGAATTGAAACCATGCAGACTATAACATCACTAAAATCAGCCAGGACACTTACAAGAGTCCTGCAGATTTGAGAAAACTTGCAGTTACTCAGACTCCAGTGAAAGACTACCAGTTAGAGCTGGCATAAAAACTCCCACAGGGTGAATAATAATAATAATAATAATAATAACTTATTTGTCCCTAATTATATGGTTTCATGTGTTCCACTCTAATTCTAATAATTTTCAACCAGATATATCTGTTGAGAATATATTCTACCCAACCAAGTTTGTGATTTGTGTTTGATTTGTGTGAGCGAGTTTGATACTAACTAGTAGTGTTCTATTTCTGGACTTGTACCAAAGTAAGTTAAGCTGAATGAATAGTATAAATCTTAAATATTTACAAAGTTTAGTCCTAACAAAAGCCAATAAGTGTAGGACTGTCAATAAGGATCAAAGTGGTTATAGGAATATCAGCATATGTTACTAATTACTGTTCCAAGTTGAGGTACCATTTTAATAGTATAACACAAGATTATCACATGGCATTGCACTGTTTAATAATATAGTCTACGAGTATGATATTATCATATAACTAACACAGTGGTATAATTGGCGAAAATTGGTTGGTTCAAAAGGGGACAGTTGGTACCGAAACTGTGAGGAGTGCAGTCGTATATTTTGAAGGTTCAGTAAAACCGCCTTCCTCATCGGAGAAGACGGGTGACAATTTATAAAAGAGAACAATTCTCCATAGACGAAGAGAACTGCTCCTCGTATTCTAATATCTTTCTTGCCAGTTTGAAGAATTAGCATCCAAAACAAAACGTGAGTTGGATTTTATAGCAATGTGTTTTTTGTGAGGGGTAGTCCTCAAGATCTAGTGATAACCTTTTTGTCTCTTCAACCCTTTCTATGATAACATTTGAGACCCCCAACAATAGAGGATATACCAAAAACAGGCTGTTCACATGGCAATATCCTGAAATCCATAAGTGAGTTTTTTGAAAACTTCTAAAAATCCAATTACAACGACAAAACTCTTGTAAAGTCCTAAAGTGGCACCAGTTACGGATGCAAGTACCAGCACCCAACAAAGGTCATTTTCTCTTTCATGATAGTTCTGGTAACCCGACAGTCGTCATCTATTGAGCAGGAGAGAAGAAAATAATGGACAGAGGTAAGAAAGACAAAAAACATAAGAACGCTCAAAGGATTTAGATCTGATTGGTTGCTTGGTGAGGCTTCATTTCTGGAGATTTAAGAAATATGGAATACCCCTTCATTGCCATGACTCAAGGTAGCGCTTACCCAGAGTGATGGGATATCTCAGTGTCTCATCTACCGTTTAAATATATCTATTTTATAATTAATTATATTCGATAGGATCCTCTGATAAAATATTGTAAGAAGCAACAACACAAAAATGTAAATACAAACGTAAAATAAACGCTTCTCCCTAACCTCAAGGCATAAAATAACACCAGACAGGTTGACATGCAATAAAAACAAATCTATTGAAATTGGAATATTAAAACTTTCATGAAAGCTAAATAGTATGAGAGTCGGTGCTTTCGTTGTGCTTTCAACACAAGCGGAATAAATAACTACAAATACTTTTCTTATATTATTATTATTATTATAACAAATCTTATTACTAATTATAATTATGTAAACTTCTAATAATAAATAATAACCGGCGATAACTGTTTGTAGACTCTCGTTTTAGATCTTTGTTGCCGCTTTTCCTTTGTCTTCGACATCGGTATTTAAGACAATAGATAAATCCAGAATTGGTATAAACATATTTACATTCTCTTATTGTAGGTCAAAAGAGACTTGACCCATGGCCGGTGACCCTCTGAATGTACTGGTGACCCGAGTGACAAGTTGTCTGACCTCATCAATTCTTCTTGGTCCGTTATGTTGCCAGGATTCGTCATGAGAATAACATTCGAAACAGCATGCATTTTTAACAGAATATCAAAAGACATCTATTCATCAGAGACAGATATTATCATATGATATTGCAGCAAAAAATGAAACGAAAATATTGAAGTAGCATGTAATTCTTTGGTATTTCTTTTTATGAACCTAATCACAAGAATAAAAAGAGTTTTAACAAATCCTAATTTCTAAAAAAAAAAAAAATGAAAGAAAGTAAAAAAAAAAAATAGATTTGGTTAAATGATCAATTTTAAGCTTCTTGTTTATATAGACAAATCTAAGAGAAAGATCTTGATGGGAACAATGGAATAATGCCTCATTCTGTCTCGAACAAAACTTGAATGCTGCAAATTACAAAACAGAAGATATACGGCTGTTTACTACCCATCTCAGAAAGGCAAGTAAGACACAGTGGGTACTGCAAGTGAAGCAATGTCTAACTCAGAAGTGAAATTCTCCAACGAATTCTTGCTCATGGACATACCAGTGTTAGCCGACCAGCAGAAATTTGCATTCATCAGCTCTCTACTGACATAGGATGCCGTCTAGATGACTTGCCGAAAGCGACAGACGAAAGAGACAGATGATGATGATGTTGCATAAAGAGTTACACAAATGCCAAGACAGCATCGACGTTGTAAAGAAGGGAGACCAGTTGCATGGGTAACTGTCATCCGTACAACCCGGCTAAACAATGTACCAAGATGCAGGCACAGATTTACATTCTCACGAGACAGAGAGAGAGGTGCTAGGAAGAAATTACTCACGAAAGAAATACAAACGTTAATAATCAGTAAACATTGCAGAATGCTAATTATTTATTTATTTACTTAGTTTTTAGTTATCAAAATAAATAAACCAGGCTTAATTGATTCAAACGAAACACTGAGGTCTTCAAGATATAAGAGAAAATTTCAATTCCCACATACAAACTGTTATGGAGGGGTCCCCGTCGCGACATTGTAGTAAGCGAGTTCGAACACCGCTCACGATATAAAGCACGCACTTTCGAACTTATATTCTTTGGAAAGGTATGAACCCTTTTATCTCGCAGCAATGGGTTAAATAGTACCACTACTGTTCTTCCACAAGGATAGATTTGACATTAAATAACCCATGAAGGTTGATATGCTATTAAAACAAAGAAACCAATAAACCAATTCTTTTCCATATTTAGACATATCATTTCAACCTATTTACCAAACACTAAACAGTTTATTTTGTGTGTGTGTGTGTGTGTGTGTGTGTGTGTGTGTGTGTGTGTGTGTGTGTGCACGCGCGTGCGCGCGCACGTGAGTCAGTATGTGTGAATTGAATTTTAATAGCATTTTGAGTATTAATAAAATCTGGGAACGCTGAATTGTTTTAAATTATTGGACATTATGAACAGAACATCGCGAAGATTTTTATCCCATGAGGCATTCAGCACTCCAGTAAACAGCGAATACAAAGTCCTTTACTAAGCTTAAGTTAGTTTGGTTAAGAAGTATGCCACACTCAGTTAAAATCAAGATCATTAATAACAGTCAGTTTGATTACCATGGTAAACATTACGAGACCTGAAACATCCAAAATTCATATTTGTATCCGTGTAAAATCAACCCGTACTACGGCATAAAACATGAGAAAAAATCAAAAACCTGTGTCTTAAATGTTTTTAGATTCAGTAATCCATCAGAGTCCTGAGACTTGGTAATGAGACGGGATTATTAAACTAGTATTAATATCGACTTATTAAAAGCAGCACATAAGTAACTTATATTTTATAAACTGACTAACTTTTCAATGAAAAAGGTAAAGAAGTTTATTTTATTCATATTTATTTTGATTCTTCAAAATTACTTTGAACTAAATGTGGAATATAATATCCCTCAGGTTAAATAGATTATGATATTTTTTAAAAGTTATTTACTTTTTTAAATGCTAAGTGATTTTGCATGATCCTTTATTTGCTGACGTACTTATTCTTTCAATGAAGACGAAACCGATGCTTTTCACACTTTAACGATGAATTTTCTGAGACACTTGTTTATAAAAAATCCTTTATCAACGTCTTGTGGGACAGGCGTGTTTTCCACTGCAAAACCAACACGTGATATTTTCTACTTATTATGCTTATTATTTGTACTATTTATTGGCGGTGGGGCTTATATTGATCCGTTTATTTGACGAACAGGTTTTTCATAATAAAAATAGGTTTAAAACTTTATTTTCTTTTAATAAAACAAAGTTGTGTATTTTTTAGCGCCTATTGAATCAGAAACTGTCTTTGACAATTCTCTGTGACGATTGCACGTATTACTTTGCCTCTTCAAAAATGCCAAATTTGGAATCTGATAAAAAATTTTTTCGAAATGTTAGGATGCGGCCCAAAGTCAATTTTTAAGCGGAGTACAGCTGTTTCAATTCGAAGTTTTTTCTTCTCCTATACCAATTTTAAAGAGCCTAGTCTGTTCTATTATGTACCCATACCTTGAGGGAGAACAGCTGGATGCACCCCTTTTCCAAAAGTATAAGGGCTATGAGAAATGCAAACCGCCTAGTCCTAGTTCAAGATTTGAACTCGGGTCGCTGTACCCAATTCCTCTAACGATAACCATTACAGCACGAGAACCTGGTTTAACTGAAGCAACAATTAACAGTTATGAAATATAGACGAACTTTGAAAAAATGTTCGACAGTTACAAAAATTCTTTTGGTCAAAAACTTAAGACTATTGTCTTTCAAACAGACTGGTGAGTGTGCATCAGCTTTAACATATAGAAACATTAAAGTAGCATCCGCAGGCGAAATTGGGTGAAAGTCACTGTTAATTAAGAGAAAGGATGAAGCCAATACGAAATGTCCCGTATCCCTGAAGCGATTGACATAAGATATTATAGGATGCACCTGTCCTATTGTGGCAATATTCCAAATTATCTTCATTATATTTGGATAACAGATGCATCGTCCTAAATCAGTCAGTTAACACGATTAAAGATTTTTATTTACTACGAGGAAATAACTTTATTTTGTTGATACTAGTTTCGTTTACCCGTCATACATTTTTGTTTATATTAAAAAAAAAATGTTTTTATCTCAACTGAATACAATTTTTTATTACACAAAACCAAATTGAGTACAAATCAATTGAGGAACTAAATGGTCTCACATATACCGACTGCATCCCCATCCATAAATAGAGTGTCCTGTGTATGACTCTAAATTACATCCGGTGGTGAAGTTCCAGTTTTGGAGCTCTAAGGTCTTATGTAATTACTCTTTATTGTCATTAATCTTATTTCTACTCTGACACGAAATGGTAGTAGCAATTTGGGTCCCATCCATCAGTCATATATATCTTTTTTATGAAGTATTCACCTATTTTGCATGAATATGGTGATATATTTTGCAACTGTATATAACTGGTTGCTATAATTGTAAAACTGACTTCAACATAAAATAATCCAACAAGGGTTGACATGCCGTGAAACTAACCAACCAACCAACCAATGAGATATAACTCCTCACAACAGGAATATAAGAATATAAAATATCTTATTACGTAATACCTTTGGGGTTAGATTTGATTGGTAAGATGATAAATTTCCCAAATCTGTTATATGGAATAACAGAGTCACTATGAAATGATCCCACAGAATAAGAAGAAAATTAAATATATCATAGGACAATTATCTATTCAATTCTACTTATATTTACTTCTAATCAATGGGACAATATTTATTTCAGGTAATAGATACATGGTGATGAGTGGAACAATTCTGCGTTACCCTGAATTGACTCAACATTGATAGACCCCTCCGCCCTGTCAGTCTGGTTCGCTGCCAATTCTATCAACTCAATACTTACAACTCAACAAACTTTTTCAATTTTTTTTTCATAAATACAAAATTCACATATATATATCATCCTACATGAGGTGAACAACACTATTGTTTATTATCAACTGTCAGTTTCACTGTTTCGATATCATTCAACTTTAGAATTCGACTGATTTCTCCGACACACACCCCACCAACTAAAACGGTGTAGTATTTTGTAAACAATAATTTTAAAAATCTTTCTTCCCAAATGCGAGCAAATTTACAAAAAACAAGTACATCAAACAATCCACGATGCCTTATTACATAGAACTCATTTCATCATAAACTTTTTTTTTTTGCTGATTGCGGTAGTTTTATATATTTCACAATCATTGGATGCCAATGTTTGAAAATATATTAGTTGAACCTCTTCACCAAAATGTGACATCCGATCAGTTCGTACGTGGAGTAAAACTGGTTTGACTTCAGATTTTTTCTTCTCTTCGATTGGTTGTCCAAATAAGGTTAAAAAAACAATCTGCCCAACTTAAAAAAAATATCCACAATTCCCTCAATTTTGGATACTTATTTAGTAGAGCAGACTGGGAGGGAGAAAAGACGGATCTATGCCTTTTGCAAGGGCATTAGCACCAAGGGAAACGCAGATTCATCACGGGTTTTAATTCGGATCGATAATTCCATTCCTTCGACGATAATTGTTACGCAAAGCACACTTCCAATGTTCAAGCTCTGCGAAAAACCAGAATTTCGAATGCAGTTTTTCTAGGTAGGGAATTCTACTCAATAATCCTACCCCTTCCCACCCGTTACATCCATGGTTGTGCACAAGGTAAAATTAAGCTTGCTTTCCGTCTAGAAAATGTTTGCTGATTAAAAACGCTGATTGTTTGTCTCAGGGATTAAAATCAGCGTCAAAGCACGGATGTCAAATTCTAATTTTCAAAGGCATTCTTTTTTAAATCTATAATTTACCACCTTTCTTCTGAGATGGTTGGCGACCGTAGTTGAGGGAAAGCAGAAGGTTCTCTTCTCAAAAGCTAATTCACCACAGTGTAGGGGAGGGCGCTACTTATTTCCCTGGATTGCTCCACTTTACCCTTGATACGTACCTTATATTGATGAGTGTTAAGCAAGGAGGTATCAAGTACCATTTTCAAAGTCTTTGGTACGACGCGACCTGGGATTGAACCCAGGTCTCCTAGTCCATTGGCAAACACTCTACCAACTAGGCCAATAAGCCGTAGAATCTGCTTATTAGGGGATAACTAAACGAGAATTGGAACTCAAACCTCCAAAGGTCAAAGCAAACGAACAGCAGGATCCACGGCACGATCCTAAACTAAACATATTACTGGACGAGTAATAATCCAGTCCAGAATACCAGGTTGACAGCGATAAAGTTCTAGAATCTCAAAGTCTACAAGATAGATTTCTTGCTGGCATGTCGACAACCGCCTGGCAAAACATTGGTAAATGACAGATCAGGTTCCAAAAATCCGATGAAAGCGGAAGTGTTATTTGCAGACAACACTGACCAGGGCCAGGCAATGATGTTCTGTTTGAAAAGTAGAGTACATCGCAAAAGTTTGGCTTAAGGTCAAATAGAATCATCTTCAATCCCTTGAAATTATTTTTAAATTAAGTCTGGATTTATTCGGATTGGTATGGAAGATTTCTTACGATCAGAAGGAAGCCATAATGGTTTTGCTGGCTTTTGTTCACATGGACACAAAAGTATGGATAAATACTCAGTATTTCCAGTTTCTGTATGTATGAACTTAGTTTAACATAATTAACATTTGGTGTTGTACTGAGCAGAACATTTGCACAGCAACCTATGCATGATCGTTTTTAATGAGAGGGTTATTACATTGCGATGATCCCACTCCCAGGGTTTTCTAGTTGCCAGAAAAGAGTTAATCAAGCATAAAACATATCCACACATACACACACACACATAGATAGATAGATAGATTGATAGATTCACAGAGACTATGATAATGAATATTAAACTTTCAGACAATGCACTTTACTTGTTCTCGAATGCAAAATATATCTCAAAAACTCTTCATATGGATTGGTGCTAAATAATTAATCGCAATTTACCACACACATCATGTTGTACGCTGAAATATACCACTGTTTGTATAATAGAAAATCGGTTGTCAAAGATCAGATTACAATCATCCGGCTGCAATGATAATTGTTTTTGCTTACCTCGTCAAAAAGTGGAGTTGGTCCAGTTAATTAGAACAACACAACAAAAACGAATTGCTTTGTGAGGATTGAACCCACAACCACTAGCATCTAGCTTGTTAACTACAGAAAGTGCTCGACAAAACCGTACATAAACGCTACTGCAAACATCACCCGATAATGCTGAACAGATGCACGTATTTTATCTGATTTTCTGATAATGCATTAAACTTTCGACTTTGTGGACCCGTTAATTTTGAAGACACATATCAGCTTTATGCACGTTTCATATTGACAGTCTCTATCGACCTCCAGATGTGACATCAATCAGTGGAGTTTCTTGTTTGCTTGTTTCCCTCGTGGCAATTGTGCATATCTCGAGTGGTGTGAGCCGAGATCGTTCATAATAGGCGGGTTTTGTCGCAGGTCAAATCGGGGTTATAGCATAAAACAAGTTTGAATAGAGACAGTTCCGTCGCGTTACATTTCAAAGTAGTGTGCTAATCAGCCCCAGAAAGACGTGATTTAGGCCAGTTGGGAAATTTGCAAATATGAATGTCCTGAGAAAAACAAACATGGCAACAATAAATAGTCATAGATGCCTATTACAAACAATATTTAATATGGGTAAACACTGCAAGTTTGACTAGCTAACTATAAATTAGTATTCCTATTTAATTGAACCTTACTAATTGGGTTTATAGAAAGTTCCCGCTGGTGTTGTAAAATAATCACATAGAACAATTGATTAAGCAGGATATTTTTCCCCAGTATTTCTGGACAAAAATCAAATATATTTAAATTGATAAATCTCTAAAGTGTCCCTCACATAAATGAAAAAAATAGAATTTCTACAAAACTCGAAGGAATTTTTCACAGAAAATTTTAACCTCGCAGGATGATACAAAAATTCTGAAGTACCCGTCAAACTTCTGCAATAGAATTAGATATCAATTCGAAATACTTATTGGTTTGTTGGGGTTATCGAGAGTATCTGAAATCTCCGAACGAAACAATAGCCGTCATCCGTACGCCACGTTCGGCGTAAACAAGTAGTTTACTTGTTTCTATCATTTATTAACTCCCGGTAAATAAATGATCGAAACAAATAAAATCTCCTCTAAATACGGATAGATGTCCAAAACTTGAATAAAGGCAATTCTACAGTTTTTATTCTTAATAATGACCATCAGACTACCCATATGTACCGTATTTGAAGGCATATAAGACGCATGCGTTTATATGACGCACCCTAATTTCAGCAGGGCAAATCAAGAAAAAAAACACAGTTCTAATATTAAACGTGATGAAATTAATACAATAAATAATATCATTGATAACACTTTTAATCAGTATAATAGCCTTTTAAACCATGACAATACGTATATGAAAGTTACTCTAAAGTCTGAGCTAATAGGAGTTAATTTCAGCCGACTGAGCTAATAGGTAGTTAATTTTGGCCAACTATCGCGAATTTTAAACCTCGATATAGCATATAAGACGCAGGGGAATCTTAAAATATATTTTTAGTGAAAAAAAGTGCGCCTTCTACGCCGTTAAATACGGTAATATGGGTATGTACTGCTAATTTGACTTTTAATAGAACTAATTTAAAATTCAATAAAATCGCTTTTACGTCCTTTATAATTAATAATGATCATCTTACAACCCATATAGGTAAGTACTACTGATAGGAATGAATATATTCATTTCAAATCTTGTTTTCATTGCTTCAAATCTCTCAGTAAAATATAAAACTAATAAACTGTATATCAAATATGAAACTAAATGAAAGACATGTCAATATATATTGATGGAATATTAATTTTTAACCTTCCAGCCTGATCAAATATGGACTATTCAAAGTTTTTATAATTGAGTAATTTCTGATTGAAATGGTTTGTTTTGGTTTATTTGTTTAATGATATATCAACTCCTTTAAAGCCAAATTTTTATTTGTTTGCAAATGTTCAATTATAATTGTAGTTGTTGCTAACTTTTGAGACTAAGTGTACATGATCAAAAGGAAAGACAGGTTTTTTGCTATATGAAGTGTTCCAAAAATCCCTGATAATGATATTGATTAAGTATGACAGACTTATTCTTGTAAAAGATAATTTAGGAGCTGACCATTTTTTCTTTTTTTTTTCGTTTTTTTTTCAGATTCAAGGAACAAGAGTATGTACAAGTTAAATGTATAGCCGTATTATAGAAAACGTATTCCGTATGTATGTATGTACGTATGTATGGCCGTCGATATGTATGCAATTCCTTCGGTTGATGCTGAGATAGTCGAATTTTGATCGAAAATATTTATGACAGAACTGAGAGCATTGACAAAGAAAAAGATGCATTTAAAATATTTGTAGTAAAAAACATTTTGACATCATAAAACTAGTCATTTTTTGTTATATGGTTTCGTTTCGTTTCGTTTCATTATTTGTTTAACGCCATATCAAATCCTTAGCGGCCATTCAGTGCCGAAATTTTAAAATGTTTAATTGTATAACTACATTTTTCTTAATTGCCTTTTTTGTGTCTATAATCTTTTTCTCACCCATATCTGTATGGGTTGATTAACTGATTTTAAAAGCATGTCAACCCGTCGAGGGTTATATTGTGCCTAGAGATGAGGGAATTGCATCCATTGTACGTTCATGATTACATTTTTTATTTAGTTACATCTCAAAATTTTTTGGACACGTTTATATTGAATACAAATAATTTTTAAACATATGTATTTGACTCATAGATGGGTCATTGAGTAATGGCAATGAATGGGATACTTCACACTGTCCAAATCTCCGGAACTTAATGATCGCTTTCAGATGTAGTTTAGTGTCATGCCCAGGGCATGCTCTTTTTGACGAGAATTTTACCCTTCTGCCATCAATACAGTCAGAATTTGAAATTAACGATAACATTTGCAATGTTTGCTCGTAAGAGTAATTAGAGGAATGTCCGTCATAAAGCAACGGTAGAGTAACGCTTAATTTACTAGTCACACAAACTATTCTTTGTTCGAAGTCTATCTAGAAAGTCCAACCAATCAGTATCGGTTGTACGACCTTGATATAACTTGGCAACCAATCAAAAAGATCTTATTGCACATACATGACTACTCATCTGTGAAGTTAGACAGTCGATAATGTTATAGCTTGTATATCACGTGACTAACACATTCAAAATGATAGATAGATAGATAGATAGATTCTCGATGTATCATGCAGATTTTTCTCACAAACACCATATCATCCAGATTTGGTCTTTCTTAAAGTCTTGGTTCGCCGTGATATTTTTCCAAAACTAAAATCCCCACTGAAATATAAAGGGAGATATTAAGAAGACAACGACGAAATCTCTTAATATTAAGTTGCTGGATACTTTCCAAAAACATATTGGGTGATACAATTTAGTGGCCTTGTGTCAGATTAAGCTAAAGGAAAGCCTGTGATGGCTGATTACTGTAGAGAAATAACCAGGAAAAATATCTGACAGAGAAATGTTAGTATAGAGAGTTCGATCTTCTTGAGCTGACCTACTATTGTGACGCTGTTCTGACTTAGCCTCTCGATAGTAAATGGAAGTCCTTGTTAATGTGCTCGGCTGTGAGTTTGTTCTCTACTCGTCTTATTGCGTTCACTCTCGGACTTGAGAAAGGTATTAATCTCCTAATCCCCAAAGTATAGGTTGAACAGTGCCACAACTGTTTTTCAACAAGGACAGCTTTAGCATTAGGTAACCCAAGAAGGTTAATACGCTATTAAAAAAGAAACAAAAAAAACTATAGTAAATATCCATAGACCAATGGTTAACAAGCTCAGATTTGTATTGTGAATTGAGTGATCATACGCACTCAATGGCAGTGACCTTGTGCCTGACAAAGCCAAGCTTTGTAAGTATCTACAAAACTGCCATGTATTTGTTCCTTCATCGTCTTGTGCAACTGTTTTTACCGACTTGCAATTTTCGAAATGTTATCTTATCACAATAACAATTGAGTTCTCTTATTACTCATTTGATATGTTAATTATTCTTTTCTTATTTTGTGTGTTATTTTGCTAAATAATCTCTTCCTCTCGAAATGCAAGGTAACTTCTTTATTTATTCTCGATTTAATCATTTATCGATGGTCACGGACAACAATAAAGAGAACACATAGATAAAATGTCACACTTATATTTAGCTAAGTGATCAGCCTTATCCGACCGATCGAACTGAAATGAAGGAAAACATGTCGTTCTGCAAGACGAACATAGAACAGATCAGGCATGTAGTTGCTTTTAAGACTCAAAGTGCATCTAAGTCCAACCGGATACAGACTATACGATTAGCAAAGACAGAATTCACGAACAGGAAATGTTTTAAGCTGATTTTGTCTGATGGCGACCTGTAATGATATAAGTTATTGACCAGGAGGAAAATGTTTGGGAACGAAAAGGAATTTTCAACTAAAAAAAAAAAATGAATGTGATTGATACGGCAAGAATATATGGGGTGATTTGGGGAAGTTAGGTTAGTTCTAAAAGAAACAAAATTCAGTAAGTCTGTGTGATAGATATAAACGGAATAAAAAAGATAGATAATGAACAGATTGAGATAGATTGATAGGTAGATAATGAACAGCCTGCGATGAAAAAATCTACCTGTTCTCCCCATGGCCAACTATGAGTAAATAGTAGGGCAGTTTGGGCTCTTTAGCCTTAATCTTGGAGAAAAATTCTAAATTTAACCCAACTAAAAATGCCCCAAAAACTGACCTTGTGTCTCATTCTATCCATAAAAGAGAGGTTAAATGAACACCTACTCCATTTTTCTTAAACCTAATGTACATTGCGAAAGATATGAATCTCATTCTCTCAATATTTGGCCCAGTCATGACCTCTCTTGTCGATAGACATCCTGTCACTCACGTGATATGTTGATTGACTTGGGAGAGAGGAAAACAGAAAAGAATCTTTGATGCTGGCAATGTTTGTTTAGCTCGTATTAACGCTGCCACCGGACATTAGTGTCGGGTGGTTTGCGCAATAATGTTCGCCACCCATTTTTCAGGGAGCCTTCCCTCAGGCATCACCTGCCTCCACCTAAAAGAGCTGGATTGATTATTCGGTACTTAAGGAGCCTCTAAAAGAAAATGTTGACGAAACTGGGCAATTTTTGCACCTGCACCTCGGAAGGCTTGCTTCTTGCGAGGCACCATATGTTAACAACTGTGTGTACGATTTATAAAACGCCCTAATCTTGGAATGGTCACGTGACTCAACGTATCACCAGATGCCATAAATGAAAAGAACTTTTTTCCGTTAATAGGAAGTATTATTCTCTATTGACAATAGCAATCTCTAATCGCAATGAAATATTTCAAATGATTTTTATTTCATAAAAGAATATTAATCAAAACAAAATAAATCATTATTAGATGCTCCGAAAATTTAGAGATGTGCTTCTTTTGAATTCAAACTCTGATCGAGGGATCACTTGTCAGAATATTTGGCATATAGATATCCCCAGGTGAATAAACAGAGTAGCTTAAGTAATTTTAGAAAGTAGTGTGAAAGAAAAATTGATTAATTTTAACGAGATGACAATTCACCTCGGGTTATTTTCTGCCAAGCAGTTGCAGAGTCAAGTTCATATTTACTTTTTTTAAGTAGTTTTTAATAATCATTTTTTTTTGCACATGGTCCAATCGAATACGAATAATTTTCAAACTGATTTATTTGACCAATACATGGAATCCTAACAGGTATTGCCACTCCGTGAACCTGAGAGGAATAGCAATGAAGGGGTATTCTGCAACGCTCGGGTCTCTAGAGCTGGATCCTCACCATCAAATGCAGATTATTGCTATACTCAGAACACGAGAAAGAGTGATTTTAAATGTCAGATTATATGACCATTTCTAATCGATCTGATGTAATTATTAATGGACAAGAAAGAGAAAAAAGAGAGAGGAAGAAGTGGAAGAGGAAGATAGAGTCGCATTTATTGATTGTGTCATGTGCTGCAAATAAGTATGAACATATTGGCATAGATAGATAAGGAACAGATTGGCATAGAGAACGATGACATCATTACACAAAATGGATTTTTATAGCATTTTCTTATGACACTGAGAATAAAGGAAAATCAAAATAACACTAACATCATAAATGTGTTTGAGAAACAGTGCACGGGTTTCAACGTCGCAACAACAAAATCAATGTTGATTTCTATGGTATAATTCTATTATCTATTTTCATTTATGCTGATTGTCAACACAGTTTTAAAGTGCACTTTGGTGCATTTTCGCAATGTCTATTCAACACAAAACAGGAAGAAAACAAAGAGAAATACTAAATAAACCTCATCAAAATAATCACGAAAAAGAGTTATCTTGAATGGATCATTTTTCTAAAGATTAATTAATATCGTGTATACTCTTGTATGGGTCAAATTTTGAAGGTCTTTTGTTAAGGCAAAATTTTGGCATTGGTTGATTATATTTTAGCCATACCAGTATTAATGTATGGCTGCACCTCTTGGACTCGAAATGCTCGGAGAAAAAGCTAGATGAGAATTACACTATGTGCTGTTTTGAACAAATCCTGGAAGCAGCATCCTACAAAGCATCAACTGTACGGCTATTTACTTCCCATCTCAAAAGCAATATAAGTAAAACGAACCTGACATGCTGGACACACTGCTAGTGCAGTAAGGACGAACTCATAAGCGACGTTCTCCTTGTGAAGTTCTATACATGGACACACCAGTATTGGTTGACCAACAAAAACACATCCACTGGCTATGTGCTGATACTAGATACTGTCTTGAGGACCTAGGAAGAGCGATGGCCAAGAGAGATGGAGGATGACAGACAGACAGACAGACAAGGGGATATGTGCTGTCAGAGCGTCTTGATGATGAGGAATAATTTTCCAACAAATATTTTAGGAAGAACTAGAAGCAACTATTGATTTCAAAAATAAATATCATGAACAGAAGTGTCTAATATCATGTGAATAATTTTAGAAAATAGCGAGAAAGAAAAACCGATTGATTGATTGATTGATTGATTTCAACGGTATTTCAACTCGTCAAGGCTTATTTGATGCTTAGAATTTACGTAATCGCGTTCCTATATAATTTTTTGAATAGTTGTTAAGATATTTTTGGCACGCAGTCCAATCAAATACAATATTTTTCAAATTGATGTATTCAACCCATAGAAAGGACCCTAACAGGTTTTCTGACTATAAGAGTAGAAATACGAAATCCGCTGATGTATGAGTATATAGAGTACATTGGTTGCTGCTTTATACTCAATGCTTACAAATTGTTGTCGTTCCGATATCAAATCTTTCAATTTCATTCTCTGTGTTAGTTTTTTAGTTTTCTTTGTATAAGGATGTTCCAAAATAGTTACGTAATTCATCGCTATAAATTATGAGTCGACCAATCAAATCAGTAAGAAGGTTGAATTGTATAGAACGGCGTCTAAAATTATTTTTAAAAAAAGATTTAGCGCCAGCGTTTCAATAACCAGGACATTTCATAAGTGGTTGAACATTTAGAAACAAACAAGAAGTTTAAAACAGACTTCAAAACCTTTTGTTGGGAAGGAAAATCCCCAGACTTCCTTAAATGAGGAATCCAAAATTTGACTTCCTGTTGCGCAGAAGTCGTTGAAAATGCAGCTGATTACATATTCTTTGGATAACACTTGATTAAATTTAACTTAGATTTGTTTTTATATCCACTCAAGTAAAACATAATTACTTTCCTAATAATAATAAATAATCTGGAATAATAATGATAATCGTTGAGTATTAGTTCTATAAGTGAGCTGAAAATTAAATTGGCATCCCACCCAAATGCTTTATGGATGATAATAAAGCCAAGTTCATGGATTACTTAGTGAGGAACAAATCCACTAACAATGCTTTATGATACAAATATAGTCTCTATCATTCTACTGCAGATTTTTTTCAGGAATTGTTCATGTATCCAGCTAATACAACTATAGTTCAAGGCCACACTTTTGGATTGCACAGAGAGGAACGAAATGACTAGTATTTCTCCGTGATTTTTTATATGCTTAATCAAGTGTGGTTATAGCTTGAGAGTATGTATTTACATCCACCCTCGTCATGAGCGACAAAATGTTATTTTTCAACAGTTTGAATTCAATTTTCTTTCTTTTTGATTGGTTTCAATACGAAGGTTAAAGAAATTAATATTCCCAAGTCATACATAATTTCCTGAATTAGGAATGGCTTCATCAGTCATTCGTATTTTAGTAGTGGCAGAATGCGCATCGTAATTTGATATACGTTCTCACGCCCTTAAAATGGAAGAACTGAAAATGTTTATTCGATATGTATATTTGTTAAAGTTTAAGAATCACTAAAACGCCACAGAAACAGCTAAAAAAATTGAACTGTTTATAACCAAGGTCTAATTACTGACTGCCAAAGATTTTCAAAGATTCATTCTGATGATATGTTATTGAAAGATGAATCCAGACGATGATGCTCAACAGTCCTATATTAAGATGCTTTATGAGAAGTGGTGAGTTGCAATCTGTGCAAAAATACTTGAGAATTAGCAGCTGACCTCAGCACATCCCAATCTACAATTTGCCGGCACTTGAAAAAGATAGGAAAAGTGAGGAAGATGAGCGATCCGTTCCTCGTACTCTTTGTGAAAAGAATAAGAAAAATCACAAATCCATTGTGACAAGTCTTTTTCAAGGCAGAGAAATGACCAGTTTCTGAAGAATATCATTATATGCGACGAAAAATGGGTCTTTTATTATAATAATCAACGCAAAAGGCAGTGGATTGACACAGATGAATCTCCGCAGCTTACAATTAAGGTGGAGCTTCATGGAAGAGAATTTCTGCTTTGTATATGGTGGGATCACCGTGCTCTTATTCATTTCGAGTTTTCAAACTGTAGACACTCAGTACAGACTTATACTCTCAACAGCTGTAGTATCATGCACATGAAAATCTTTAAGAAAACGCCCTACTTTCGTCAATAAGAGAAATGTGTTTCTCTAAAATAACGCAAGGCCATATTTAGCAAGAATCACGAAGGGGAAAATATTGAATTAAGACTAGTCTCTTCTACCTCATCCACCATATCAACTTGCACCAAGTGATTTCCATCTTTTTCCTTCGCTTCAAAAAATTCTACACGACAATAAAATTTCTCCAGAAATTTCTTGTGCTCGAAACCAACACAATTTTTCTTGAAG
The DNA here is from genome assembly GCA_963585895.1 of Sepioteuthis lessoniana. Lineage (NCBI taxonomy): Eukaryota > Metazoa > Mollusca > Cephalopoda > Myopsida > Loliginidae > Sepioteuthis > Sepioteuthis lessoniana. The sequence continues at coordinate 101,893 of CAUZXS010004721.1, read as the reverse complement.
GGACTCAACAAGCTACCTGATAAATGGCAAAAGATGATTCAGAATAACGGCGAATATACTATTGATTGAAATTGCTACATTGTTTTATTATTCATGAATTGATTATATTTTACTAAAACGGAAATTATCTATGACTCAGTAACACAATATTTACCCATACAGAGTTGGAGAAGAGATAGATTACCAAGGGCATTAACCGTAAATAAAACGCATACTACCACATCCACGATTTGAACTTGGTTCACCAAGTCTTTTTCCAATACCGATAACCGTTAGGCCACCTTTGCCTTTTTGATAGAAAGATCAGCAATATTTTCCGTGTTTTCATCAATCATTAAAAACATCACTGCATGGAGTTCAGCGTTAGAAAAAGTAGCGAGGCTTCCATTAGATTCATGAATCAGCATCAGATCACCAAAGGTTTAGGGGCGAATTCATTTGCGAAGTTAGAGGCAGCTTGAAGCTAAGATAACTTCATTTCTAGCCTGACTATTGGGAAGGAAATATCGCTAGGCTGATTTTTCTCCCAAACGGTTTAGATGTTGTTCGTAGCAAGTAATAAACGTATGATCTTTACGGAAATAAGACAAACATCGATGAATGGCTTTTGTTTGTTTGTTTGTTTTGCTTTTTAATTTTACTTAGTGTTCAAGGCTGTTTCAATCCTTCATCTATCGCCAATATAAGTGCTTGCTCTTTCTCGAACTTTTTTGGAATGTTTTGACATCTCGTGTATTTTACTGAGTAGAAATTATCGGATGAGATAAACAGGAAAGTGGCTGAAGGTCAAAAATTCCATTAATCAATATTCTACCATATATTGTCCCTTGCTTAAATCCCCCCACACCCCTAAGATTTACTTCTCTGTTTCAGAACTGCGTAAAACTATTATCGGCTAGATTTTCAAAACTATTGAACGACGACTGCTTTCCCATCCTACACAAAAAAAAAAAACATTACAGAGTAAAAATGATCGCCAAAGTAAAATTGTTTTTCGATTGATAATACAGGGCAACAAAAACAATTTTGTTGTTTTCTACTCAGACATCTATAATGCTGAACGAGACAAAATAGGGTATTATGAATCCGTATTTAGTAATAGTACTAGAATGTCTTATACTAACACAATTATTTTTAATAAAATGTCATTTGCTTGGTTATTTTACGGCATGTTAACCCAAGTTATGTTACTTAATGTCGGATACAGTTTTTCAAGCAGTGATATAGTTTTATTTAATTATCAATTATCATTAGTAAACAATTAAGGTTTCAAATAATTATTCTTACTACTAATAATTTACAAAGGGAAAATCCTCGTGACATTGGGGCTGGGCTACGACATCCTAGTATGCGAGTTCAATCCCCAGGTAAGCTATTAATTTTCCTTTCGAGCTAATACTCTCAGGAAAGGTATGAAACACCTTATCTCCTTCAGGTCTGGATTAAATAATGCAACTACTTTACTTTCTCAAGAATAGCTTTGGCATTAAATAACACACGAATGTCGATATGCCATTAAACAAAGAAACCGAAACCTAAAAATTTATACTGAATTATATGGCTTCAAATAATTATTCTTGTTTAATGATAATTCCTTGATTTCAATTATATATATATATATATATATATATATATAGTTTTTGTCCGATGATCAAATAAGCAAAAAAATAAGTCACTAAGCGCTAATGACATTGTTAACGCTAGCCTAACTTTGATATATATATATCTACGATCACTGATATTGAATACTCTTTATTTACAAATAAAGAAACTGTATTATTATTATTATTATTATTATTATTATTATTATCCCCCCCATATATATATATATATATATATATATTAATTTCTAATGTACTGAACTAAGTTGTGAATGTTTGATCTTGGTATTGGTTTCTTTGTTTTAAAACCTATCAAGATTTTTGTGTTATTTAATACCAAACCCATCCTTGTAGAAGAATTTATGCTATTTAACTCATAACTCTGTGGATAAGGAACTTCATATATTTCCCAAGGGTATTAGTCCGAAAGTGAACGTAATAGCGTGACTGGGGTTCGAACTCCAATAATGTCGCTATCCACCGCACCACAGGAAATCTGTTCTTTTAAAGTTGGCTGAAATATTCTTTTGTTTCTAAAGTATCTTGGAATATCGAAAAATTGCAACCTTCACTAGAATTCTGATTGGCAAAAAAATCTTATTTTCTTGAAGTTTTTGTCGCTTCCTGACTTGGTTAGGTGATTGATTGATTTTAACGTCATATCTACCTATCAAGGGTTATTTTATTCTATCTAAAGGTTAGGGAATCTCGCATAATGTGCGTTGGTAATATGTTCTATGTCGTCGTTTCTTAAGATTTCCTTTTGGACACGGTCCAATCGAATACAAATAATTTTTCAAAAGATCTATTTGACCCATAGATGTAAATCTAACAAACACTCAGTGTAAGAGTGGAACTGGGAGTAATGAAAATGAAAAGGTATTCCATTCTTCTCCAGATCTCCAGAACTATCAGAGTGCAGTTTAAAGTCATGTTTAAGACATATCATTTTGTTGGGTTTTTACCCCTCTGCAAGAGATAAACTCAAGTCCCACAGACATGGCTGGTCCCGTCTTGGGTGAGATGGCTTTAAGTTTATCCTAAAAAGGAATGATATTTAAATTCGTCATCTTTCTTTTCTTTAAAATTTCTTGCAATACTTTGCGCAAGTAAAATCGCTGAGAAATTTTATATTATCACTTTAGAATAAACTGATCGTTCCAATTCTTTTTTTCTTTTACAAAAATTATTGTCTAGTTTCCTCATATGCACCACTGACGGAAACTTACCACAATTTTTTTTTTTTCATTCTTTTTTAGGAAGTGTTGAGTTGTTATTGTTACGGAACAAGAGCAATACTAAATGATAAACTTCGGAAACTAAATATCAACAGACTTTCGGCAATAAAACATGATATCTCTAACCGATAAATGCAATACTTTTCTTTTTAATAGACTATAACTTTTATGCAAAACGGCCTGAGGAAGCCATAATAAGAAATTAGTGTTACGATACTGAACATTTCTTTCACTCTTCCGTTATCTCTTCCTTCCCTCCTCTCTCTCTCTCTCTCTCTCTCTCTCTCTCTCTCTCTTTCTGTCGTAAAAATTTTTGGTGGAGAGTCTGAGATAAAACTAAAAATCGTTCTTTTATCCTAACACTTGCATTGATATCGTTTGTTGATTTCCGAAAATAATTTTATCTTTCTCATTAAAAAGTGACGAATTATTCCTTCAGGTTTCAGTTTAACAATAAAAACTATGGATTTCCACAATGGACTCAACAGTTGAATTTGTTACGTTTTCGCTTGATTATAGTGACTAACACTCATCATCATCATCATGTCGTGCCGCCAGCACGGATATCCCTGACCCTCTCTCGCCACTTCTCCCTATCGTTCATTGCCTCTGGCAGGTCTTCAGGGCTACATCCCGTATCCTTACATAGCTATTGTATGTATGTTCGAGCTGGTCGTCCTACTTTTTCTCGGTCATATGTGGGGGTCCATAGGAGTACATCTCTTATGAGCTTCTCCAGCAGTGTCCCGCATGTCTGGTTCGTCTAACTTGGATAGTTTTCGTGATGGGAGGCAGGTGGCCGTATAGTTGGTGCCTTGCGGAGTGTTGCCGCCAGGACTTGTTCAATATTGCACGCAACAACAATATTGCTCGCAACAACAATAATGTGGCTAACCACATTAATAACAAATAACAGTTATATCGTTTCAATTATACAAAACTTATACTGTACACAGTTATATAGTTTTAAGTGACTACCATTATTTAATTGTAATTATCATTTGTTTGAACATAGTTATATAGTTTTAAGTATTCCTAATTTATTCTCAAAATTTTTCAAATAGATTAATTTGACCTATTAACTAGACCCTAAAAGGTACTGCCATTCCAGGTCAGAGTGAATCTGAGAGTAATGTCAAGGGAAAATTGACTTAATCAACATTTGCCAAAAATCCAGAACTGCAGCTTTACCGCCGAATAGTTTAATATTAGGCCTGGGATTCCCATCTCATGCTTCATTTCCCATAATATATGTATATATATATGTGTGTGTGTGTATATATATATATATATATATATATATATATATATATATATATATATATATATATGTGTGTGTGTGTGAGAGAGAGACTTCCGGAAAAGTTGCAAGTTCCTAATATTGCGAAATATTATCCTACCAGTAACGATAGCGCCTACGTCTTCTTCAATGTACTTACCTAGGGACCACACGCACTTAAACCACGGTCCTTCTACTTTCAAGACAACAAAATCCATAAGTTGCCTAATCACATTCTTAATTTCCATGGATGTCGGTTTGAAATGGTGTCACTTTCAAAGCTAAAAGAAACCAAAGCTCAACTGTGCCGAGGAACAAACTAAACTGAATGATGCTATGTCTTCTGAAAAAATACTGTATCAAATGTGAGGAATTGGTAGTCGATATATTTAAAACAACTGGATCCTTTTTCAGATAAACCTCCAATCTATCTATACATCTATTGTATAACTTATAAAGAATTAGTATGAATTTAATTACTAATGGTTGATGTATATATATATATATATATATGGAAAGAAAGAAAGAAAGAAAGAAAGAAAGAAAGAAAGGGTTGAGTGTGTGTCTGCACGCGCGGTGCCTTTGGCAAATCCTGGAAACAACAGCCGACAAAACAACAGCTGTACGGCCACTTAACCTCTTATCTCACAAACCATTCAAGTAAGACGAACAAGACATACGAGCCACTGCTGGAGAAGGAAGGAGGAACTCATAAATGATGCTCTCCTCCGGACTCTGGTACATGTATGTGCCAAAGTTAATCGACCAGCTAAGATTTACTAACATCGGCTCTGCGTGGACACTTGATGCAGCCTAAAAGTCATATCGGGAGCGATGGATGATAGGGATGGATGGCGCGAGAAAGTAAAAAAAACTACGTGCTGCCAGTATGATTTTATGTGTGTGTATGTGTGTGTGTGTGTATGTGTGTGTGTTTACATATACATATATCTTTCTTTAAATACAAACAGATAGATAGATAGATAGATAGATAATGTACAAATCGAGAAAGATCGATAGGAAAAATTAGTGTGAATTTATTTGATGGTGATATTCTATCTTTCATTATAGATAGATATCTTTCTTCCTTCGAGCAAGCTAGATCGGTACATAAAACTATAAAATCAAATTTCAAACATCTCACCAAAATTCATATCACTATCCAAATCCTTAATTAGTTTCAGTCAGTCAGCAGTTTTCACTGAAAGTTGTTTTTTTTATTGTATTTCTTTTGCTTTCTTTCTTTCTTTCTTTCTTTCTTTCATTTCTTTGTTGTGTTGAAAAATGAACCCTTCTTGAAATTCTAAAACAGCGTTTGCTATTCTGCCCCGATGCCGTCAACTCATTTAAATAATTTCATTAAGATGACATCTTTTACACGTCTTCAAACTTTATTTTCATTATTTCCTTATTATTCCTAACATGTTTTCTAATTTAAAATATATGTCATCTTATACATATTCATATATATGTTTAGACCTATACCTGCGTGCATAAACAAGTACTCGTATAAGTGTACGAATCTGATGAATGTGAATGGATGTCTCTATATGTTGGTTGGTTGGTTGGTTGGAATTTGGTTGATTCGTATTCATGCCATATCAACCTTTGAAGGTTATTTAATGTCAAATCTATTTTTATACAAATAATCAGTTCTATTTCAAACAATTCAGTTCAGCGTAAGTACACAGTTTAGTTCTATTTGACCCATAGATAGGACCCTATCAGGTGCCACCACTCCGGTCCAGAGTGAACCTGGGAACGATGACAATGAAGGGGTGTTCTGCATTCCCCAAAGCTCCAGCATTACTGGAACCTCACCATCAGATTGTTTAGTGCGATATCTAGGACACTCGTTGGGGGGGGGGGGGTACAGCGGAGGTACAGTCAGTGTATTCCACAGCCTCAGCCGACATGACAATCTATATGTAGATTGATATCTGTCGATATATGTATACATAAACATATATGTTTCTATTTACGTGTTCATACGTACATATGTACACACACACACACACACACACACACACACACACATAATATGTGATAAAAAAGACAACTCGGAAAAGTAAATAGATATCTTTTATTTAAAGTATTGTCTTCCTTTACTCATTACATCGTATAAGTTACATACGATAAGTTTCCAAACGTTTTTCGTATGGGCATTTAAAATTGTTGTAGACTCTTGAAAATTCAATATGTTATTACTATATATCTTATGAGATGACTGACCAATTTTTATGATTTCAGGTTCAATGGAACAGCTACAGCTGGAATTGGAATACACCCTACTAGTTGTCTAAATTTCTGATACGAAGCTTGTTGATTTTTATCATTAAGGGTTTTCGGACTATTGTCTTCATCTTATTGTTATTTGCATAACGTTTCGGCCGATAAGTCCTCCGGCCTTCTTCAAGTGTTTTTCGAACTCGGGAACCTTCACGGAATTTCGAACTACGTCCTTTATTGAAACCACGGGGTCGCCATAACCGGGTACAAGTGTTAAGTATTCCTGTATTGTTACTCGCCTGTAGTGGGGATTGAACCTGCAACCTCCAGATGATTGTCTCCTTAGAAGCTTAGGTAACCAACGCCAATAACCGTTACGCCATGTGTCCTTCCGTCGGAAGAGGTCAGCACTCTTCAAATCGGGTCCGTGGCATTTCCACCAAGACAATGCACCAGTCCACAACTCCATTCTTTTCACAGACTATTTGACCAAGATGGGTATCAAGACAGTTCCTCAGGCTCCCTATAGTCCAAACCTTGATTTTTGGTTATTCCCTGAGCTCAGAGGCTGTCGTTATGAGACAATTGAGCAGATGAAAGAGGCTATGACGAAGGTCATTGTCACGCTCACACAAGAGGACATCCATACGGCCTTCCAGAAGTTGTTGGAACGGTACAACAAATGCATTGCAGCCGGAGGAGATTACTTGTAAGGGGACTAGAGTTTCATGTGTGTACTATCAATAAAAGTACCCATACGAAAAAAAGTCAGGAAACTTATCGTATGCACCTCGTATTTTATCCCAAACCTTACCAAATCTCCCCCCCTCTCTCTCTCTCTCTTTCTATATATATATATATATATATGTTGTTGGCTCCGTTTTCAATAGCTACTACACCGAGGTGTAGGGGAGGGCGCTACTCCTTTCCCTGAATTGCTCCACTTTACCCTTGATACGTACCTTACATTACTGAGTGCTAAGCAAGGAGGTATCAAGTACCATTTTAAAATCTTTGGTATTACGCGACCAGGGATTGAACCCAGGTCTCTAACTTCTTTTATATATACACACATATACGTAAATAATTATATATATATATATATATATATATATATATATGTAAAATATATATATATATATATATAGAGGGAGAAGGAGAGGGTAAAGTCATTTATTAACATCTTCATTAAGTCGTGCAGATAGAACTGAGTTCCTCAAAAAAGGGTCATGGTAATCTTTCAGTGTTTGTTTTTTTCTTATTAATAGATGCCACTCAAATAGATAAGTAGCAATCATTTCCTGACTGAATTATTTGATCCTGTCCATTGACCTATGAGCTTCTTCCGTCTAATATCCGGTGAAGAATGCCGTTGATCTACAACTGGATTCATTCACTTCACTTTACATTCACCATGCTACACCCAATGGTTTCTATTGCTTCAGAGAATGTTATTAAGGAACAAGCCAGAGCAGGATAATTGTTACGTAGTTTAACATCTCCGGTTTTAACATCGTAAGGTTATGCATCTCCGGTGTTGCGTTTGTAGGGTTTTGATCATATGAGTTTTCAAGTTATATATATATATATATATATATATATATATATATATATATACATATATATATATATATATATATATATATATATATATATATATATATATATGTATATAAGGGTTTTCTAGCTTTACTCTATAGTGGATCTGAGAAATGAAAAAAGAGACGCTGTTTTTTTTTAAAATATATTTGCATTGCTAATATAAAATATTGTGTGTGAGTGCCATTATTCAGACAAATCTCTTTAAAATTCCACGTTATTTTTTTTTTTTGCTTTGTTTTATTTTTTGATTCAACCTTTCGATTAAATAGAAAATCTAATTTTACTCTTCACTCTGTCTAGGATTGGTGTGTTGCCTTTATCAGATTATTGCTGTCATATCTAATTTGAAAAAACAAATCTTGTTGACACGAAACTCGCTCGATCAATGCTTATGGCACCCAGGTCGAAAAACTTTAATCTTATGTATCATTTTTTTTATTCATGTAATATCACCACAAAACTTTCCTCGGGATATTTTTATAGAACTATTTGTATATCAAATATTAAAATACAAACATATAAATCACAATTGTCATTTTCATGTTTTTACAATCATCTGGTGACAGTGAAAGTTTTTTTTTCTCTAAAAATTCATTATCTCCAGATAATCATCAAGACGCAGAACTGATGATTGTGATTGTTTGTATTTTAATATTTGCAAAGCTGAAAATTGAGAAATTGTACACATCTTCTCACTTACTTTTGTTTTTACTTTTACTTACGCTTGTGTGTGTGTGTGTGTGTGTGTGTGTGTGTGTGTGTGTGTGTGTGTGTGTGTGTGTGTGTGTGTGTGTGTGTGTGTGTGTGTGTGCTTTATATTTATAACAATTTGTATATAAAAATGAGTTAAAAATTACTCAATGCTTTTAGAGAACCAGAGCTGGTTTAAAAACTAAACATTTCAATTTACAATCCTTCCGTTCTCAAAAGATTCACGTGATAACATGATCATCAGACGGAAAATGGAATCTCCAGTGGTTTGCGTTCCTTAATTATTTTTGATTTATTATAAATGATTTTTAACTGTACTAATAGAGTCATGTTCAAAGTAACTCACTCTGTCAGCAGTGCCTTAGGTAAGCTGAGGTGGGGTTGTAAGACCCTCACCTTAAAAAGTGTCCTGAATATGACATCAAACTGAGTCCAGTGTTGAGACACCGGTTATGGGACCCTGGGGATTGTGGAGACAGTCATCCTTCATGGCCATTACCCCGAAGCCCACTCTGACCTGGAATAATAGTAACTGTTAGAGTTTACATAGATCTGTTTGAAAAATAATTGGTATTAGGTAGGAATACTTGGAACTATATGTGTGCAAATTATGAGTTACTTGAAATCATCTAATTGTTTGAAATACTTAAAACCATATAATTGTGTGCAAATTATTTGTATAAGATAAAATTGCTTGAAAACTTATCACTGTGTGCAAATGATTTGTTTTATATCGAAATACTTGAAATCATATAACCGTTTGTAAATTATTTGTATTAAATATGAATGTATGAAAACCTTATAACTGGCTTCAAATTATTTCTATTGTATAGGAATAATTGAAACCACACAAACAAACCGTTATTATCATAAAATAGGAATAGTTATTTGAAACCATATAATTGAGTGTAACTTATTAGTATTACGAATAGAATAAAATTCTATACGTGCACTCTTTCAAGCTCTCCGGGAAAAAAACTTTCTTGTGTGTTTTTTATGTGTGTGTGTGCGCGCGCGCGCGCGTGTGTGTGTGATTTTAACTAATTAGACCCCAAAACACATTGCAATTTTTTATTTTTTCGAAAATTTCATTTACATTGTTTATCGGAGTACACTTTCACTTTCACATTTTAATTTAATGTACTATGATCAGCCATTTCTGGAACAGATAGCGTTGTAAAAGACAAGTAACCAGACAGGTTGAATTATTTCTTTTTTTTTTTACTTCTGGAATAGGATTCCGTTTCAAATACTTGTTCCGAAAATGAGGGAATTAGAATATGAAATTGAGATTCCTTTATAAATTTTCGCTGAAATATAAAAAATTACTCTTGAAAATACTTGAAATTTTTTTCCGTTGAACTTGAAAGGTGGGCATTTGAGGATTAAAACCAAGAACAGTTACTTAAATATATTACCATTTAAAACCTTACTACTACTTCGGCATTAAATTCCAACAAGTGTAAACTACAAGCTGCAAAACCAATCAACCAAGGTAACTGAAGGTAACTATCAAGAAATATGTTTCCCCAAATCATCATTGGTCCTTTGCAACTCTGATTCTTGAACTGTCTTTATAATTTCTTAGATATGAATACTGCCATTGTTTCTTACTTTTGGTTATACAAATGTCCATATTTTATTCTATTTTTAACACTAACCATACTTAATACAATGGTTATTGTCAATATTCGAAAACAAAAATCATTTGTTGTTCTATGATGTTTATCAAATTTTCAATAATTCCATATATATTTTCAAAACATTCAATATTTTTTCTAAACCTCTTCATCGCGGCTTACTAAAACTTTTAGAGTAAAGATTTAGAAGAATCAAAAAGCTTATTGTTGTTTTTGTTTCCCTCGGGCTAAAATTTTTCTTTCCGGCATCTCTTGTTTCATTCACTTTTAATGGAATTTCAGTTAAATAAGTTTTAAAATAGACACATTTATCCATCGTTACCTGAAGGTGATAACATTACATTTTTCTCTAACAGAAATCTTCCTTTTTTTGTGCAATATTCTTGTAGCTATGTCATTGGGCCACGTTTGCTGGAGGCGACTAATTATTGTCTTTACACTGAGGACAAAACCAGGTAGATTAGAAAAACCAACTAGACACAAATACTTGGCAATCGGAGAGAAAATAGAAAGCTTATATTTTATATAGATATTCTTTTTATACAAGAAATAGTTATATATGCATTTAAAAGGAAATACTGGGAAATTATAAATAAAGATATACATAGGAAAGCACACACACACACACACACTTACACACACACACACACACATATATATATATATATATATATAAATTTCACAAATGATGTGATATGCTCCAATACATGCGCATACAAATATACTACGATAAAAATTAAAATTGCCTCATCCTGAAAAAATTTTTGAACTCGATGCAGTATGAGTATGGGATCTTTACGTGCACGGATCTGTGTAGAGTTGATAAACTATTAATTTTTGAACATGTAAACTATTGATCTGTATAAGTGACAATTTTTTGTGGTCTTGAATAAATTGACAGAGAGTTTGGCAAATTTTCCGTACATGATTTTATACTCGTGTGGATTGCGTCGTGCTAGGCATAACGCTACAAACTGAAAAATACATTGTTGTAAAAGTGTCCTAATTATATATATATATATATATATATATATATATATATATATATATATATGTATATATATGGGGGCAGCATTTCTTCGTTAATACATATTCGATTAAACCATATTGACATCATTAATCTACATATTTTTGTATTTTTCCTTTCGAGTTGACGCATTGATTTTATGATATTCGGCAGTAATTGGTTAATAAACTTCTCATGATTAATTCGTTCCTTAGTATTTTCTGTCCGATCTTGGGCCAATCATCAGGGTTTGTGTATATTACAAAAGCGATGTGAACTTTACATGTACATTACTACTTTGTACGCATTGAGCGTTTATTATTTATACTGGTGTCTTGTTGTAGTGTTTATTTTCAAATTTGGTTCTATAAATAGTAGCAGTGAGTAAAGACATTCAAGTACATTATTACTAGATTCAAAATTAATTCTGTTGAGTTAAAGTAGTTTCTTTCTGATGTGGAGCGCTTCGAAAATCTGTAATTTTTGCTTGTTATTTTATTGTTCTAATATTGTTGGGTTTTCAGTCAGAATTTTCCGAAAATCAGTTTTTGGGTAGAAATGTTTTTTTTTTTTTAGATGTTGGGTAATTGAACTGGTGTCAGGGAGATGCATAGTGAGTTGTCTCGATAGGGTAGTTGTCTCGATAGGGTATATGTATATATTGTTATTTTCAGAGATAGAATCTCCGAAAGAACATTTAAATCGATATACAACTTTTTTGGCAAAACCCCAATCGAGGAGGTATTATTGTTAATAACTAAGTTGGAGGTTTTAAATTTGTTATAGTATATGATAAATTTTATTTCTTTTATTAGGATCAGTGAGGAGTATGTTTCTTTTAATCAACATTTTTAAGATATTTTCGTCTAATTTATAATTGTAGTGCATTTGGGTACGGTAAAAAAATTGACAAATGTTTGTTTATCGGTTGGAGTGTTGCAGTGTTTATCTTGTTGTTTGACATTTTAATTGTTTAAATTTGTTCAACAATATAGTTAGGAAACCCATTATTGACGAGGGCTTGTTTTATATTTTTTAACTCTTTATAAAACATTGTTTTGGAAGGGGAGATTAGCTACGCATGGGATATTAAGTTATTAATAACCGCTTTTTTATATCGGAAGGGACATTAACCTTTAAAGTCGAGAGTACAGGAGTTGTTATTAGTGGGTTTTTGTGGGTAGAGGTTGTGAAGATATTTTTATTCGTTTTAATCAGAATATCAAAAAATGAAATTTTATTGCTTTTCTTTAGTACAGAGGACTTCCATGTGGCCTTCCAGAAGTTGTTGGAACGGTACAAAAATGCATTGCAGCCAGAGGAGATTACTTCGAACGGGACTAGAGTTTCATGTGTATACTATCAATAAAAGTGCCCATACGAAAAAAGTCTGGAAACTTATTTGATGATCCTCGTACATGTCAACATTTCGGGATTTTTCAACCGCCTTTAGGGCTATATAACGGATGATAAATGTTTCACCGTCAATTGCGTTCCATTTCAATTTATACTCATATCATTATTCGAAAATTCTCTAAAAACCTAGTTTTTGTAGATTTTGAAAGTTCAACATTTTAAAGAATATGAAATTCTTAGAATTTCTCAAGAATAACGTCTATGTTTGTAGCTTAAATCTTTTTTTGATGAAATGACGTCTTCGTTTGTAGCTTACAATTTAAAATTGAGTTTTAAAATGATAAAAGTCTACTTTAGAAATCGCAAGCGAAAATATTGAACATTAATATAATTTAGTATTAATTAATAAAAAATCTAAACTAAAGAAGAGATATTGAAATTACTTACAACTAATTTAACTAAAGAAGAAGAATAAGTATAGTTTTATTTTCATTTTTCACACACATACAGAGAGAGAGAGAAACACACACACACACACACACGCACACACATACACACACACACACACACCCATATATATATATATATATATGTATATACATATTCCATTATTTCAGAAAGCTTTTCCTTTAAAAAATTAGTTTAGTTTCAACTTTTCACCGTGATTTTCGTTTTCTAGTCCATTTTTTTTTTCTTGTTCTTCTTTTTACCACTTAACAACAAAAGTCATTTTCTGCCGTTTTCCTCAGATATCGACTGACACACCCGTTGCAATTAACAAGAGCAATAGCCAAAGGAAAAATAGTAATAAGTCTTTAATAAGACACAAAATTATTGTCCTTTCAAGCTAAATGCCAGCTCTGTGGTTTTGGCAGATACAATTTTCTCTCCAGAACCAGTATTGGGCCTGGAGACAACGTACGTATAAACTTTCTTCATAAATTTATTAGCCCTTCCAATTATGAAAAACTGGCACAGCAAAATGTTGCCCTCTCTACAACCACGTCTATCGGTTAGCTAAGTCAGCCTATCTGTGTGTATCTCATGTGTTGTGTCTAAACAATCACCAACTCATACACTACCACTACCACCATCATTATCACATCCCCAAACAAGAGATACGTCATTTGAATAAGGCAATATGGGCAATGTCCATCCTAGCTAAAATTATAAAGTTAAAGATTTCACATTCATTGTAAGATTTGTAACTTAAACAGAATCCAATTTATAATTCAATAAATGTTTATCACGTTTAACTTATACTGAAATAATTTTCCCGAAATTTACTTCACCAATAACTATAATACGTGCCATTGACATTGCCCCCAAACGACGTGTGATAAGCTTTGAGTAATCGCTTATATATATATATATATATATATATATATATATATATATATATATATATATATATATATATATATACGTTCTAAAATCTTAAAATCGTGTTAAAATCATGAATAAGAACGTTTTATCGTTTGTTTTAACGGAATTTTAAGTTTATAGTAGATATATGTGGCTCTATTTCTTGATGTTAATCACGATAAAGAGTAGAATATGACACGAGGTCAATTTTAAGCGGAATTTAACAGGACTTAAATTAAGAGTTTTCCTTCTCCTTGACTGGTTCCCATACCAAGGTTAAAAAACCCAGTCTACCTGACTATTTACCTATAGCTAGAAGAAGAATAATTGGATTCATTCTTTTCCGAAGAGTATTAGCGCTGTGTGAAATCCATACGGCTTCGTCCAATATTTGAAATCGGTTTGCCGTATTCATTTCCTTACATCATGAGCGCCTCCATAATATATATATATATATATATATATATATATAAAATGAATTTTTATACTGGTGAATCATCTTGTCGTAATGTAATGGTTAACAAGCTAATGTGACGTATTCATTACTATTACTGCCCCTAACAATAGGCTGACAGAAATTAAATATCGATATATATATATATATATATATATATATAAAAGTTTATGGTTCTAAATCTCCGCAAAGATTTCGAAGATATATAAAGACAAGCAGATGTACCCAACAAACTGTGAGGTCATCGTGTTTCGTACAAGATGGAAAAATATTTTTAAATCAAAAGGAATTCGAAAGGACATACAACTGCATAAAACAAAATAAAACTACTTTATTTCCTAAATAAAGGTCAGACTAAATCAAATTTGGATTTCCCTAAAGGGCCACCGGGCGTAACACTAATCGGTGACCCAAGTTTAAAACGTGAACGAGGCTGAGAGTTTCATTTTGCTCTAATTTCCTTTGGAAATGACATGAATGCATTTGCTCTCCTTCCAGCTATAAGTAATTCGCAGGGTACACTGGGATTTTAATCGTAATTAAGCGAGCTATCGAGAAGGAAAACACCAGATTCAACCCAGCAGTCTTCCTCTTTAAAATCAATAGTGGATTGGTTTCGTTTCTTTGTTTAAATGCATGTCAACCTTCCTGGGTTACTTAATGCCGAAGCCATAGATGTAGAGGAAAACCAATAATACTATTTAACTCATAGTTAGAGAAAAAAGGTTCATGCCTTTCTCTGAAAGTGAACCTGGAGTTCGAAGTCACTTACTTCTCGACTGCAGTCAAGCACTTTAGTGTAGTATTCTATCCCATATTTAAGTAAATACACTAATTCTATAAATAACTATTCATGAAAGGTAATCTTGTTTTACCACTTAAAAGCACGTATTTGTTATCTTACACATTATCTAGAATAACAAAAGACAATCGACCTCAAACCAAAACTCTTCTTTCAAATTTCTTTCAACATTAAAAAAAATAATCTCCTCATATTGTCCTACTTTTCCAATTTCTTTATCAATTTTCTGTGTTAATTCATAAAATATTTTTCTATTTTTTTTCTTTGATTATTTGGTAGATTTTCTTTTTTCTTTCGATTAAAATTTAAACAACTGAGAAACAATTATGATTCTTATTTGCTTCCTGTTTTACAATTCGACGAAATTACTCGCCTACGGACTTTGTCACCAAACATGCATAATAAGAGAAACGTAATCAGTTGAATGGAAAGAGATTTCGTTTTAACACTAAAGAGCAACATTTTGAATAAAATTAAATACACATATTACAAACATTGTTTGTTTCAAGATTTCCTCTGCCGAAAACCATTTTATATATTTGTCTGACAATTTCAAACTATCATTTTGTAATGTATCAATCTTAATGATACTACTACTACTACTACTGCTGCTAAAACTAATAATTATCATAATAATAATAAGATTGAACAAAAATGAATTATCTTTAACTCATCTGTTTGATAAAATAAAAGTGGAATTCTTCGAAACTGTAGCCGCGCCAATATTTGAACTTTTAACGAAAGACTTGGAGAAAATGCAAGATGAGAAGTACGCAAGGATGCTGCATGCTGTTTTGAATAAATCCTGGAAGCAGCATCCTACAAAGGAGCTGTACAGCACCTTACCTCTCATCTCACAAACCATCCAAATAAGATGAGCAAAATATAGGGGACACTGCTGATGAAGTAAGAACGAATTCAAATGCAATGGTGAAGTGTGCGTGAGATGAAGACATTTCTTGATATCTCTTGTGTATCTCCGGAAGACTCTGAAGCCACTGCTGGATCTGGAAAAGATAAAGTGGAAAAGAGTGTGAACTTTAGGAGTGCACCCATGGTGACCACCTTCGTCCGTTCGTCTGGCGACCGTTCAAAGGGCGTGTGGAAGTTCTTGGATACGGTCCGCCAAACCGATACGGGCGTTGAGCTGGCGGAGTTGGATCACTCCTCCTTAAAGCGATGTCTGTCATATTGTTTAGGGAGGATCCCCATTTTGGTTCGCCCCTCTCTCTATTGGTCACTAAAGGTGCGGTTCCCGCTGGATGTTGGCGGAGTGTCCAGGAAGTGCTGAATGACTACTGAACTCGGCACCGGCTCCTTGAGACAGGCTGTTGGCATCTTCACCACCGGGGATTTCCGGCCCATCGTCGACACTGATTAGGTAAGTGTGCCAGGATGGCTTTAAACGTTGCTAGTCTAAATGCGAGGGGACTGAGGGATGCAAGCAAGTGTGCGCACTTGCTTCGGACCTCTCGAACCTATGTGTATGTCGCTGTGGTGCAGGAGACTCACTTCATTTGCGAGGTGGACTGTCGGGTGCTGAAGAATGACTTTGTCGTTTATTCATCATTCGGCAGCCACTTCTGCGCTGGGGTCTCTCTGCTAGTTGGACGCAGCCTTGATGCGATTGTTAATGTCTTTGCAGGTGACTGGAGCCGGCTGTTGGTGGCTGATGTTGCCGTGAAAACCTTCGAGTTTCGGATAGCTGCGGTTCATGTGCCCAATGCTACTGCGGAGAGACGCTCTTTCATTCGGCGGTTGGGGTCGTTCCTGGATGCCTCGAAGCGGGTAGTTCTAGTGGGGGATTGGAATGCGATCCTTGACCCCAATATAGATAGGGCTGGTCGGGGTGCTAGCAGTTTGGCAAGGTGTGACAGCGCCCTGTTGGACTTTTTGACTGAGTTCGAATTGGTCGACAGGTTCCGTCTGGATGTGGACGTGGATAGGAAATTCGTCCTCTGGCCAGGTCCAGTCTTACCTAGACAGAGTGTTAGTGAGTAGAGCTGACAGTGACCTAGTTGCTTGTCCCACGTTCCACTGGTTAGAGCGGTCTGACCATAAACTTGTTAGGGTCAGTCTGCGGTTAGCTAATAGGCCTAGTCTGGCCAGCTACTGGAAGTTCAATACCTCCTTACTGGAGATATGGGACTTCCGGAAGCGGCTGGAAAACCTAATTCAGCGGGCGTTAGTGGGGGCGGTTATTGGGAATAAGTGGTGGGTATCCCTTAAGTATAGGATAAGGGATTTCGCCATCAAATACAGCCAACAGCTCGCTCTAGATAGGGCTAAGAAGGCGAAATCCTTATAAGATAGACTCTCCCGGGCGGTGGAGGGGGGACTCCGTAGCCATAGATCTAGTTAAAGGGGACCTTGAGCGCGAGGCTAGCGAGCGTTACAAGGGTTTCGTAGTTAGAAATAGGCTAAAAAGAGTTCCGAACAAAGCCGTGAAATGTAGCGCATTTATGCGTAAGGAAGAGTTGAGAAGGTTCCTTTGTTGGTACATCGAGTGCGTTAACGCCCCGGACGGGCGCGTGCTGAGATCGAACCGTGAGATTCGTGAGGCTTTCCGGACACACTTTCGAGATCGCTTTGCCCGCTGTCCTGACCTCCAGGCTCAGGAATTTCGTGACTATTTAGCCGACTTCCCCCGCCTTGGGGAGGCGGAAGCGGCTAGTTGCAAGGGTGCGGTTACTGAATGGGTAGTCCGTAGTGCGATGAAGCAGGTCGGCCTTAACAAGTCGCTTGGACTGGATGGTTTACCCTATGAAGTGTACTTGAGGATGTCACACATGTTTGCCCCTATTCTGACGAATGTGTTCAACCATTGGCTTGCCCAGGGGACCATCGCTGATAGCATTACCAAGGGTGTGATCACATTGCTGAAGAAAGGAGGCAGGCATGTTCGGGGGGATCTAGATGATTACAGGCCCATAACTCTGCTAAACACAGAGTTGAAGATTTTGGCCCGAGTCTTGGCGAACCGTTTGCAGCTTGTCATCAGTGATCTGATTGGCCCTGAGCAGAACTACGCTGTGAAGGGAAGATCGATCTGAGACAACTTGCACTTGGTGCGCCAGATCCTAGAGGGGATAAAAGACAACACCATAACAATTGTAAGTGGTGTGTTGGTACAGTCACCAATGGATTGATAAAGGGAAAGGAGGACTTGGAAATCAGAGGACGAGTGGAGACTATCGAAACGACAACATTAAGATCGGCAAAAATACTGTCCTGGTGACTTGAGACTTGCTGACATTGCAACTCCAGTGGAACGCTGTTGCAGAAAACCCTCAAGAAATAATAATAATAAAGTTCGAAGAAAAGGAAACCTACAAATACTTGGGCATCTTGGAAGTTGATACCATTAAACAGGTGGAGATGAAAAACAAATTAAGAAAAAATATCTCAGGAGAACCAGAAAGCTACTCGAGACAAAACTATTTAACAGAAACCTTATCAAAGGAATAAATACCTGGGCTGTACTCCTGGTTAGATATTCGGGACCATTTTTGAAGTGGACTAGAGAACTTAAGCAAATGGACCAGAGAACAAGAAAACTAATGACCATGCATAAGGCATTATATCCCAGAGATGCGATTGACAGTCTATATATATCAAGAAAGGAGGGAGGAAGAGGACTTGCCAATATGAAGACAGCGTTGACGCATCGATACAACGACTCAAGGACTACAGAGAAAAGCACGAAGGAGGACTGATTACAGCAACCAGAAACGAAGACCAACGGAGTGACAATAACTAGAAAAAACACTCCATGGGCGTTTTAGGCGACTAATAAGCAACATCTCACACGAGAAAACCTGGACGTGGCAAAGAAAAGGAAACCTTAAGACAGAAACAGAATCCCTCTTAATAGCAGCACAAAACAAGGCCATAAGAACCAATCATATCGAAGCGAGAATAGATAAGACGCAACAAAATAGGAAATGTAGGTTATGTGGTGATAGAGACGAAACCATCAATCACATAATAAACGAATGTAGCAAATTAGCTCAGAAAGAGTATAGACACGACTGGGTGGGCAAGTGATCCACTGGGATTTATGCAAGAAATTTGAATTTGACCATACGAGAAAATGGTATATGTACAACCCAGCATCTGTTCTGGAGAATGACAAATAAACTTATATGGAACTTTGACATACAAGCAGATCACATAATCTCGACCAGAAGACCAGACCTTATAATAATCAACAAAAACAAGAGAACTTGCAAAATTGTGGACTTGGTTGTACTGGCTGACCACAGAATAAAACTGAAAGAAAGTGAAAAGAAGGATAAGGATGTTAAGGAATTGAAAACTATGGAACGTGAAGGTGAATATTATGCTAATCGTGGTTGGTACTTTTGGTACAGTCACGAAATGATTATTAAAGGGACTGGAGTACTTGTAAATAAGAGGATGAGCGGAGACCAGCATTATTGTGAACGGCCTGAATGCTGAGAAGAGTCCTGGTGACTAGAGGTGACTTGTTATGACTCAAACTTCAGAGAAAGACCATCAGCTAACACTGATGTGAAAAACTCTCAAGGAGTAAATAACAGAATAATAATGATGATGATAGTGCTTTTGGTATAATCTCATTAAGAAGAAATCTCTTGCTTTTTCAAATCAAATCATGAATTATACCGTTTCTTTATGCATCTCTAACACACAAATTCGTACACACAAATACACACAAACATACACACACACACACACACACACACACACATATATATATATGTTTGTGTGTCTTTGTGTGTGCGTATTAAAATAGGTAGGTCCACGAAGAGATTTGTATTTTTTGAATTTATTCATTTATTTATTTTGTTCTTACATACGTGTATGTTTCCAGTTTGTTGCTTTCGTCAGAGAACATATATGGTACAAGGACTTGTTAATGGAGAACTCAATGAGACTTGAACTCACTCGTGCTTGCAGTTTGAATGATTTTCACTTGGTTATAGGTTTACACAGAGGTCTTCCTCTCTTTTACATTTAGTGTGTTTACCTTAATCTGCTTTACCCTTCTTTTATATTTGAGATGTTTTTTTTCTTTGTGTGTGTGTATGTGTGTGTGTGTGTTGGAGTGGTTTTGGATTTCAGAAACAGTTATTCTTCCTTTCTGTGTGTGTGAGTGTGTGTCTTGGGGATTTGTTTGTGTGTGTACGTGTGGCAATATAGTTTGAAATTTACTTGTAACTTTTTTTCTAATAGTTTTTATCGGAGCACACACACACACACACACACACATATATATATATATATAAGTGTGCGTGTGTGTGTTTGTGTTTCCAGCTTGATGTTTTCTTCAGAGAACATGTCAGGCACAAGGTCTAGTCAATGGGGTATTCAATGAAACTTGAACTTACTTTGTGTTTGTAGTTTGAATGCTTTTTACTTCCTTATTTTTTTCTTAGAGTTTGTTTCTCTTAGTCTACTTTATCCCTCATTTACTTTTGATATTTGATACGTTGTGTTAGTGTGCGTGTGTGTTGGAGTGGTTTCCAATTCACTTATAGTTATTATTTCCCTGTGTGTGTGAATGTGTTTCTTGAAATTTTTGGTGTATATATATATATATATATATGTTCATTTCCATTTGTGTGTGTACGATTCATGTTTTATTCAACTTTGGTTTAAATACATATATAAAATTCTTTTCATTTATTTGAAGTAGCATGTAGTCGTTGGTTTAATATAGTGGCATTGTTTTAGATTTACCTTGATTACATTGATATATGTGTTTCGAAACATTAAATTTCTGTTTTCTTCAATTTTGATATTACTCCAGTGTAGTGATGTCTTTGTATTAAGGGCCTGTGTTGCCGCAATGTATATTTCTTGGCATTCGCAACATTCAATTACATAGAAAACGTTTTTTGAGTTGCAGCTTAAGTATTTATTTAATTACAATTTGGTTTCCGGGTTTTTAATGGTATAGGATTTACCTCCTATAATTATATGACATATTTTGCATTGTTTATTATTGCATTTGGTAACTATTTGTGTTGTGGTTTCTCCGAATGTAAAAGAAGTATTCTTTTAAGATTTCTTTGAATAGTTCTGGATTATTTTTGTTGTAGGTTGCGACGTGTGCAAGAGGTTTCTCGTTGTGTTTTTTCTGCTTCCTTAATTCTTTTTGATGTATTTTTTCTGCTAATTCCAACCCTTTATTTATTAGTGCTGCTGAGTATCCTCTCTGGTGTAGCGTGGTTTGTAGTTCTTGAAGGCGAGTTTTCTTTCTTTCTTTTTTTTTTTTTTTTTTGGGCTTTTATCGGTGATTATTGTGTGTATTGTATGTGCTAGAGTGATGGATTTTATACAGTTTTTAGGGTGGTGGCTTTTGAAGTGGAGGTATTGTTGGGTGTCTGTTGGTTTGTAGTTGGTATCCGTGATGATTTGACCATTTACGCTTTTATAAGGATGTCTAAGAATGGTAATTCTTTTGAGCTGCGTTTCATAGTAAATTTCATTTTGGGGTGTTTTTGTAGTAGGTGGTGTAATTCATTGATGTCACCCCATGCGCATTTCCAGAATATGAAGCAATCATCCAAAAATCTTTCCCCATGATTTGGTAAATTCTTCTTTTATGTCATTGCGGTCTTTTTAACTTATTATTTCATATAGATTTTCTTCTAAATATGCTAGGGTAGCGTATGTTGGGGCCATTTTAGTTCCCATAGCTGTTCCTAGTGTCTGGATATAGTTAATGTTATTGAATTGGAATGAGTTATTATTAAGGATTATTTCTATACCCTCTATGATAATTTTTTTGTTAAATCTTGGGTGTAATGTGTCTGGGTATTTATTTATCCAAAATGAGATGGCTTGTTTTCCTAATTCATGTGGCTATGAGTGTGTTGGGATCAATTTTTCTGGTATAGAATTTAAAAAATCTATGTTGTCCTAAATATAGTTTTTTTTATTTTATTTAGGAAAATGTCTATTAGTTTGCTAAGTCTGCTAGTCGGGTACGACGGGCCTGCTACAATGGGTCTAAATTTGAGGTCACTGGGGTTTAGAATTTCTATATACTCGGATTTTTGTGTTTCTACGTCGTTTTTTTATTTGTTTGGGCTTGTGAATTTTTGTTAGTCTGTAGAAGTTACTAGTAATGGAGATATAGTTTGTTAAGAAGTCTTTTTCATTTTTGGTCAGTGATTTATTGTGTATTTCGCAGAAATTTGTAATTTTTGATATTATATTATTATCTATGTTTGTATCTATTAGTTTGTAGTTGGTTTTACCATAGCTGGTATTTTTATGGGTTTCCATGAATTTGATTTGTTCTCCAAATATAAATCACCCAAAGTGTACTTTCGTTATGTAAACGACACTTTTTGTGCATTTGGGAGTGAGACTGAGGCTGGCGAATTTTTCTCAGATTTGAATAACATGCACCCTGCGCTTAGATTTACTCTTGAGAAGGAGAATAATTCTACTCTACCTTTTCTCGTAGTATTGGTGTGTAAAGAGACTTCCACATTCCTAACGATTGTATATCGTAAGTCTACTTTTACTGGCTTATACATTCGTTGGGATTCATTTTGTCCAAAGAAGCGGAAGATCAATCTAATTAAGACCCTAACACACCGGACATTAATGATATGCTTTGAGTCTAAGTTGGACGATAAGGTCAAATTTATCACTGGGACACTTTGTAATAATGGCTTCCCTGAAGACATTGTTCAATCTGTCATCAGGGATAAAATTTCTGACTTCAGTAAAATTAAACCTGATTCAGTCCAGAAGTTCCCCCCCACCAATATAGTAGTTCTCTGATTTATTCTTTTAGATGTGTTTGCGGTTTGCAATACAACGGGGGAACCAATCAACATCTGGATTCAAGAATTAAACATCATGTACCCACAAAAATACGGCAGGAGAACAACTTAACTGACCAAATAAACAACACATACGGGTCTTCCATTGCAGAACATCTTATAAATAACCGTAATTGTGCCTCGTCTTAGAGTCCGGACTTGTTTACAATTTTAAGCAAGTTCCACTCGGACTATCCCCTAAAAGTGCTTGAAACCATTCATATTCTCAACCATAAACCGTCCCTTTGTAAACAGAGGGAATGTTTCTTGGGTTTGAATTTGATTACTATTTAATTTACCCCTCTTTTTCTTGTCAACTTGCATTTTTTCCCTTCATTACATTACACAGTCACTGATCCTTGTCCTTCTTAATCGTTGTTCTCGATTCAACTGTGATCAGTGAGGACCGAAACCAGTTAGTTGATTTTATTTTTAAAAATGATTAAATTTTGTACCCCCCATAATATATATATATATATATATATATATATATATATATAAGGATAGATTGATAGATGTGATCTTTTATTATTTCATAACTATTATAACAGAACAACAAAGTCATCCACGATAAAACTACGAAGAAAATGATAAAACCGTGAAAAGGTAGAAACAGACTCTGCTGTAAAAAGACTTCGACTACACTTTTATTTGATTCTCGGATAATTATTAGTATTTAAAGGACCTTGTTTGTTTGTTTTATTTTTCATTCATTTCGATCTACTGGTTTGTTAACACCATCCGCAGCCTACAGAAGACGGCTTCGGATTCGTTCAGCGATCTCAGATATCCCTAAAGTTCCTTAAAAATTAATAAAACATTTCAAGCAAATATTCATTTTTTCAGGATTGGAAAGGAAGTATAAACCAAAAGTTTTCTGTTTCTTTAATGAGTGTGGAGAAAATATTGAAAAATAAAGTAATCCAAAATGAACAATTTAAGAAAGAAAGTCGACGTTCCATCGTTTTAGTTTCAGTAATCAATCATCAGGACTTAGAAAAAATGTTATGAAGTGTCGTTAGATCAACGATGGATGATTAACGAAAAAACAAAAGAGGAGATTATATATGCAGAGAAAGGGGAATGTCGAAGCATTTTTTCAGGCCGGGCGATCGGTGAGATAAAATAGAACCCCTCTTAAGGCAATACAGAGTGCATCTAGGGAGGAAATACTATTTACCTCTCTTAACGATTACCAAAAGGTTGACTAAGTAATATGAGATAGACAGAAAGACACAAAGTGAGTGTGTGTGTGTGTGTGTGTGTGTGTGTGTGTGTGTGTGTGTGTGTGTGTGTGTGTGTGTGTGTGTGTGTGTGCGAGAGAGAGAGAGAGAGAGAGAGAGAGAGAGAGCTCATTACAATCACTCTGACCTGCCTCTTTACGTTTTAAATCTTTTCAAGCATAACTCAATTCTTAAAAGCTTATTTTATATCAGGTCAAAAGCTACAGTGTCTTTTCTGACCGGACGAACGAACATTTTGTGAATGATTATAAGTTTACATTATTATGCAAATTTATATTGCACTATTAATATTATTTGTGAATTACTTTATCATAGAATATTTCATTTTTTTCTTACAAATGACTCGTTTCAATTTTTTTCTTATGACCAGAAATCACAAATATAGTTCAAGAAAAATGATCAACTGATGACGCCATCGATGAAAGCAAACAATGTTTCAATAATTTACTGCTAATTGCACATAAAAACAGTTATGGTTACACTAAGAAATGACAATTTGATGAGGTCATCTTTTTTTAAGTAGCAACATAATCGGTATTAAATAATTGTAATTAATTTTGACATCTCAAGAGAAAAATATTTATAATGATTTGGCTTTTCCAAAACAAAATCTCTTAGTCGATTGTGAAAGTTTTAATTGCAATTGTATCGTATTCAGTTGCTAGAAGTTTTGTTTTGTTTTGTTTTTTACCAGTTTAACAAAAAAGTTGTGGTAATTTTTGTCAATTGATTCAAAACAAAATTTAAATAAAATAAGACAAATAGAACCCTTTTTCTACTGGCTTTTATTTATTTTCTAAAAAGGAACGTTCAAAATGTGATTACATAATTTCACTCCACTATTTGATCAGTCTTTTTCCTTTCTCTCTTTTAATAAGAGATTCCACTGAATTGATCTCATTAGTTCAATCGGTCTGCATTCTAAGAGGCTTCCTTTTCGGTTTTCTCGTTCACCAAACGTCTCTCTTAACTTCCGTAATTTTCTTGTAGCTGTTCCTATCGATTTCGAAAACATAAGGACTGATTTCTTTGCTGAATGAGTGATCAGAATATCGCTGTCAAATATGGGAACAATGTTTCGAAGAAAAAAGGAGTAGTTTCAAAGCAGCTTTTTGAAAACGTCTTAATAAGAGGAAGACACTATCTGACAACAAAAAAGAAAAGAAAACGAATGAAGCCGACACTAATCGATCGACAAAAAGCGACATTTGCAATAACCACAGCGTCTGCTTTAGTTATTTTCTGTTTCAGTGTTTTCTTTAATAGATTTTTACTTGACAATATCCTCACAAAGGAAAAGCTATTAATGATTTATTTTAAGCGCCTTCACACAAGACAGAACAGAATTTGTTTCTTCGGACTAACAGTTTCTTTTATCAATTTGATGATATTAAGTGTGAAAAGTCAATCGTGTCGAAAAAAAGAACAAATATTAACCTGTTTCGTTTTCTTTCTTAGCTTAGTTTTCTTATTTTCAAAAATTCCTCGAAATTTGCACGATAGATAATTGACATAATAATCCGTTGTACTTACATATTGTTTAACTAAAACCTATTTTCAGCTTTCCAGACGTTAGAATTAAAAGAAATGTATCGGATTTGATAAATTTGAATATTTCTAGAAAGAAACTTAACATAAATCAGTGAGACATTGTTATTTAAGCAATGTTGGTCAGTAAAAATACGTTGTTATTATCTTAATTTTACTTCATTAAGTACTTCTAAATTCAGTGACGCCCTGTTATTGGGACTTCGAATATGCAGACAGTATTCCCTGCAGAGAGGTAATAATTTCCACGCAAAAAAAGTGGGGTCATGGGTTTGACATTAAGCTCTATCTGATGGTTAGGCTCAAGTTTTGGAGACCTAAGGTATGTGGAGTATCTCTTCATTGCTTTTACTTCCAGGTTCACTCTGACCAGGAGTGGTAACATCTTTTAGGGGACAATTTCATCTATTCAGTGTTCAATGCAACTGTCTCAAGTTAACCAAATACGAGGCAGATGGCAAGACGTTCGCAAGTTTCGTCAACCGCGAATGCGATAAGTATCTTTCAGAATATCAGTTTACATGCCTTATTTTTATATTTTACGTCGCAGATGTTCACAATCGACTTTAAATTCGAAACTTAAGTTACAAAAAGATATCACTACCGAGTACCAATGTTTACCCAATCTGAAACTCGAATTTCAAATGGTACAAAAAGCATCGAAATCATTACAACTAACAACATAAAAGTAGGAGAAGATCCCAGAAATGCGTCCAAAAAAAAAAGAAAAGAAAAGACAAACAACTGCATGTTGGTCTTGTGGTAAGTGGCATTATCCACCTTTTTACTCCTTTTAAAAATACCAGTGTCATAAATGTAACTGGCGTGGACATAAGCCTTTTGTCACTCTCAAAAAGCTCAAATTTTCAACACGGAAAATAATTGCCCCACCTCAAATTCATTTGAAAATATTTTACTGAAAATTTGTACCGCGTACACACACACACACACATGCATACACACACTAATTCTGTATTGGTAACATTCAAAGTTGATTTTTGAATCTCGCAGAAAATATATATCAGTTTTAGTTAACATTTCAATGTGAAACAAGCTTGACACCATTTCAGCAAAAAACTTTGATACCACGTTTCACTTGATTATAAATAGGTAAACCTAGCGTAGCGAAAATTAACCATGTACCTTGAAGCGTGTCGGACGATATTATGCCGCTAATAAACGAGCCAAGTGATTATATATTTTTCAACAATAAAATGTTTATTGGAATATGTTATTTTACTGATTATCTAAATTTTAATTTACTTGTACTTTACTGGATTGAAGACTTTGATCTTTTTTATCTTTCCCTCACATCTGTGTTTAACATATTACGTTACCTCTGGTTCAGAAATTGAAAAAAAATTGAAAATGAACACACTTAAAAGCAAGTTTTTGAGGATGGCCTTTGATTGCTTTTTTAGGTGAAGGCTATTTTAAAGCTTAAGAAAAATTCAAAACCGGTTGACCCAAGCGTACAATTAATACGCTACTCTTACCCGGTGTATAAAGATATAAACCCTTGTTATATAGTCATCTGCTGATCCATGCAGAATATACATATATATACTGGATACATACCGACGCAATGATAACAGACGCAAGAATAAAGATGCAGTAATAAACGACGCATGAAGGCTTCTTTAGAAAAATATTCACCTCTCACTTTATTGCAAGGGTTCGAAAGGGTTGTTCAAGGTTTGCATGTGAGAGGGTACTGGAGACCGAACATAAACTTCATATTTTGACCCCACTGTTATGACCGTCACGTTGTGATTTTCTTGTTCTCTTAGATGTTCAACCGGAGGCCTAGGGCTCACTCTGCTGGATGCTGGCTTTCTTTATGCATCTTATCAGCATCTTCTCTGGACCCCAAACTCCATCGGGGTTTCCGAGGGCCCCCTAAGTCGGGTGTGGCTTTCCCTACCACATCTCGTCTCTAACTCTCTGGGAGTCTGCTGACAACTGCTTTGGCACCCAACTCAACTCAATTATATTATAATTCAACGCCCACACGATCGCCCACTGGATCTTTGAAATCGAATGTTTAATCGTCATCAAGCGGAAATAACTGTCATGCAGTTCAGAGGTTACTCTCTTCCGGTGCATCACTGTAGTGGCACAATGGGACCTTCACATTGTCCCATATCATAAGCCTTAATCCGCCCACGCGATCTCTTTCGATTACTGGCCATTGGAATGTGTCACTTCCTTCCGGTGTATCACCTTGGAATAGCATTTTGGGGCCGGGGCGAGGGTCAAAATATAACACCCTGATCAACAAGCAGGAATTATTCACCTGGTAAATTACTCTTAGTAGACGGCTCCCATTGACGTCATAAAAAGAGCCAATAGTAAACATAAGTGTTCGTATTATTCCACTGGACTGAACTAGGCTTTGGATTCACGTCAGTATCCACTACCAATACCGGATGATTTATTTATTAAACTCAATACAAAATTTGATTCGTAAAGCTGATGCCAACCTCCAAATAGAAGTTGACGATTTTTATGAACTACTTATGATAAACACACATCGGGGTCTCTTCCGATTTTACTGGCTTCTGTTGGGAGAAAAAGTTGGTGCCAGCTAAATTCCAGCAGAAAATGGACGCCATGCTAACGGGATTAACAATGATTCAAAAGAATTCCTACAACCCTACAACATTTGAAAGAGGTACTTCACCGAATTCAGCAATACAGATTCCGTTCACGAACCGACAAATGTGATTTTTTTTAACTTCGATTAAACATCTAGGATTTATCTTTGATAATAGTGATCATAGAAAATATTTACACTCTCCAACACATGAGAGCACCAACGAATTTAACAACTTTACGCACTTTCCTAGTTCTAGCTAGCCACTTCAGTGCATTTTCATCATAAATGCACCAGGTGCGCGGTCTCATCAATCGCGTTTTGAAAAAAGATGTACCATGGAAATGGTCAAGCGAATGTTAGTTCACTTTTTATAGAATGAAGTTTTAACTTGATTCCTAATTATTCCAAACTCATTACAATGCATCTTGGGATATCATTGCAATCTCTGATGCTTTAAACAATGGAATCGGACCAATTATTTCGCATATTTTTCCTGACGGAAGTGAAAAAGCAATAGCTCATACATCCAGATCCCTAATACCTGCAGAGTGTGATTATAGTCAAGTCGAAAAAGCATTAGTAATCGTGTTTACAATCGAAAATGCTTTACGGGTGACATTTCATCCATCTATTAGATCACAAGCTCCTTGTTCATATTTTCGGATCCAAGAAAGGCCTCCCAGTCTATTCAGCTTAGTCTTTCCTTGGTATTTTTGTCTTTGAATTATTGTATTTTCGGAATCCTCAGTAATGGTGGGTCCTCTTCCCTCTTTTCTTGGCTCATAGTCAATCATCTCGCGGGTGTAAATCCTAGTGCATTACTATTTTACTCCTTGAGAATTTTTTAAACACCAGCGTTAGCTGATGATTTTCTACTAGAGTTTGAGTGACAGCAAGTCTCCTCAAGTCTCCGGGACTCTTCTCTGTATTCTGGCCAATCTCAACACTGCTGTAGTTTGGACAGAGATGGTACCAAGAGCACCAATTATTATTATTATTATTATTATTATTGTAGTGTCTTGAAAGTATTATATCAATTTTTATAATTTTTTCTTCAAGGCTCATTTAAGACACGTATCTAATGATTATCAATGACTTCAATATATTATATTTGTTATATACATTATATCATTACAATTACAATTCAAACAAATCTATTTGACTCATAGATGAGACCTTTAAAAATATCACCACTCCGTGTCAGAGTGGATCTTAAAGTAATTCTAACGAAAGCATGACTCCATACTCCTTTAAGACCAATAATTGAAACTTAATCACCGGTTAGTTTCATAGCTAGGGCACCTCTTTTTAATGGGATCTGATCCTTCTGCAACGGAAGTAATGTTCTTCTTCATAACCAGCCAACCGGGCGCAGTGTTACTCATAGAATTGGATAATCATTCTTATATATATATATATATATATATATATATATATATATATATATATATATTAAAAGAAGATGTTCTAACGATGTTGAGAGTTTAAGATGAGTTCTAGTTTCTTTCGAAAAAAGTTGGAGAAGTCCAAACAAGCATAAAAAAGCGGTTTATATTTTCAAAATAATCACCAGAAAATCTACTTTTCTGTAAATGATTTTTGAACTTAATTCAATTCCAAAATTTGAACTCCCTAACAGATTTTTGGCTTAGTCTCATATAATTAATCAATCCTCATTCACTACTTTCGACCTTTGAAAAACTTTGGAAACCGTTATCGTCAACTTTTACTTTAAAATTTGCACGATTAGAGTTTCAAAATAAGAATTAGTTTCTTCAAAGGTCGAATTGCCTTTTGCCGGAAAATTGATCAGATCTTATATTTGAGAGAATTTTTTTAAATCTCTTCAAGAATAATAATTAAGACGAAAAGTAGAAAAAATTCCCAATTCAAAGAGAAAAAATTGCGTCGCTATTAATAAAGCATTGCAATTAATATAAAAATAGATGTTCGCCCGTTCAATAAAACCGGCGTCTTCTATTTATGCCGTGGCAACGGAAGTGGGGACAATTCTTTATACAGGCCAGTGAATTGCTCATCTCGACGCCATTTCCTCTGTGGCTGCAGTAGTGATTATATTAATGCAGAGAGAAAAAAATGGTTTCCTACTTATTGATGAAGACTGACTTGGGCTTAAAGATCAGAATATCACTTCTTTTAATTGCAACGGTAAAGATCTAAATAAGCTCAGGTATATATTTACATCAATGCGGTAATATTAGCGGCTGTGGCAGTATTGAATTCCTGCGCGCGCGCACACACACACACACACACACACACAGATATATATATATATATATATATATATATATATTAGTAAAGTTCACGAAAAAATGACAGGATCAACTCTGCCTCGATTTTAGAGTATTTGTGCTGTCTGCTTTAGATTAAATTCTGGCTTTGGTTAGTGTAGTATCTGTTCCTTTTCTTTAACCATATTCTGGTCTTCGATCGACGGTTCTTCGTGGTTTAAATGTATATAAACCCTTGCAGGTTATTTAATGCCAACTCTTGTTTTTATCATGAACATAGGATTTGTAAGCTAATAGGTTGGAGGTTACTATTTTTTTTTAAGTTAAAGCCCGAGACAGATTAGGAAACAGATTTTGCCTCACAGGCGCATGTCTAGTAGATAGTCTTATTTCATAGACATATCTTATATTTTTTATATATCTTCTAATTTGAGATTTGCATTTAGAGTGTCAATGATACAATATCCGTACTTTCTACACTTTCAAATTGATTTAGGGTTTTGGGTTTTGTGTTGACAACATGTAGTCTTGACAACACTCCCCATATGTTAGACTTCCTCAGCTGCTCTCTCTGTGATGTCCCTATTTGTGACATTTAAGGCACCTCACTGGTGCAGTATGTACTGCTCTACTCTTAAGAGCCAGTATCCAACTTTCATTTCTTTTGGAATTATTGATTTAATTGCAATAATGTATGTATAAGTTTTTGCATTTCTCTACCGCCTCTTCTAATGGTTATCCTTTTTAGTTTATGGACTCTAAATATGTTTTTATTTCTCCTTGCGTTGTTAAGGATAGCTCTCTGCATCTTATAACTCCCGCTAAGGTATTAAGTCTATCATGCGAATAGGCTTGAAATTGTGGAAAATTTGCATTTAATTAAGTTTTCGGTTTGTTGTTTGTTTTCCAATACCACGAGTAGATTGACGCAAATATTTTTCAGAGTTCGAGAGCTTGCTCCGCAGGAAATGTTGTTTCCATCAAGAATGGGGACAATTTAACTAAAAGTTAAATTGTCTCCATTTTTTCCCCCTAGTTATGGGCTCCAACACGGAGTCCAACTTCTATTGGCAATTTACTAAAAGAGAACCCATTCACCTTAGTTAAGACGAGGATTCACCGTCCAGTGTATCCGTGTCAGATTGAGATTCCGAGCTCGGGACAATCATAAAGGTGCTAGAGTTTGAAATAACCAACTGATTGATCGGATTGAGTCTCTCTGATTGCCTGTCCTGCCCAGTAAGGATCAAAGGGGAGTGGGGCAGGTCACAAATTTTCTTTGTATATTATACTCAAGCATTACGGGTCGCCTCCCACGGTAAAGAAATGCCCTCACTGGAGAGACTTACCCCTCTGCAAAGGTGCTGTCGGCGTATTCTACAGCCCCAGTGGGGTATTCGATCAAGAGACAACTCAGGTTATTTTGTTGGGGATAATGAGGTAAGAAAAAACTAGCAGTTTGGTCCTGGAGATCCTATTCTCAATTTATTTAGTTTAATATTGCCATTCCAATCTTGGAAAACAATGAAATTAAATTAGCAATAATTATTTTTAGGTGTTTTTCAATGGTTACCGAGATCTCCGATCGAACCTGAAACCATATTCTCTGCACCAAGCTTTTCATTAACAAGGCAGTAATCTGTTGCATTTTAAATCAGTAATTATTCAAATCTTGTGGTTTGCTCAATCAAAAGTGCACACATGTGCGCACACCCCACCCCCTGTGTGGAATCAAAGAATATTTTGACTGCCCCCCACTGCAAAGGAGTAAGATCCCCATTTGTCCTGGGTATGACACTAAACTGCTAGTGAAGCTTCAATTCTGGAGCCTTGAAAATGATGTGTTCCCTTTTTTCCATAACTCTCATGTCTCCTCTAACACAAATTGGTAATATCTGTTAAGGTTCCATCTATTGTTATATCGTCATCTACAGCATCACAACGACACAATAATTAAGACGCAGTGACAAAGACAGACGCAAGGATAATAATAAAGATGCAGGAAGACTTCTTTAACAATATTTACCTCTCACTTTATTGCAAGGGTTCGAAAAGGTTGTGTGGGGTTTTATTGTGAGAGGGAGCTGAAAACCGAACATAAACTGTAATATTTTGACCCCACTGTTATCACCGTCACGTTGTGTCTTTCTTGTTCTCTAGGGCTGCTCAACCGGAGGCCTAGGGCCCACTCTGCTGGATGCTGGTTTTCTTTACTGCATCTTATCAGCATCTTCTCTGGACCCCAAACTCCATCGGGGTTCCCGCGGGCCCCCTCGGTCGGGTGTGGCTTTCCCTACCACATCTCGTCTCCAACTCCGTCCGATCTTCAACTGGCTGGAACTCTACTCAACTGAGTTATATAATCGTTCGACGCCCACTCGATCTTTGAAATCGAATGTTTAATCGTCATCAAGTGGAAATAACTGTCATGCAGTTCAGAGGTCACTCTCTTCCGGTGCATCAGTCTATGAGTGTACCATGGGAATTTTTTTTAGCTCGTCCCATTTCATCCGCCAATTTCCGCCCACGCGATTTCTTCACATAACTGCCATTGGAATGTGTCACTTCCTTCCGGTGGCATTTTAGGCCGGGTCAAAAGGTCAAAATATAACACTATGAGTCAAATAGAAGAGTCCAATCATTTAGTAAAGATTACTTTTCGTTATTTGAAACCATACAACTGTCTGCAAATTATTCATACTACTTAGGAATACTTGAGAAATACAATTTCTAATATTAAATTGCAATACTTGAAAACAGTTAAGTTTATGCAAACAAATGAGCTTAAACAACTCATTTAGAAATAAACTTACTTACAAACTATTCACTTAAAAATCCCCCCATATACACAAACACACACACACACACACACGCACACACACACACACACACACACACACACATATATATATATATATGTATGTATGTATGTAATTTGGCTTAACTCATCAAGTGTCGATATGCTATAAAACAGCTACCAACCAATAATACACACAAACATATTTCGAGATGGTTTTTTAAGACCATTCATTTTTGTATCTTTCCGATACGATAACCACTGAAATGCCAAGAAAACTGAATTAATTCCATTGTTTCCGACAGTTATTGATAGAATTGGTCTATATGTATGTAAATTTATTTACTCGAAAAATGTATTAAAAATAAAGCATTACTCATTTTTGCATCTTGCCTAGTTTGGGAAAATGCTTCGAATATTTAAGTGTTGTCTTATCCGCCGAGATATATTGTATTTCAAATAAACCACTTGCTCTTAAGATCAGTTTTCTTCTAAGAAATTAAATCAACATTTTCTTGATAAGTGTCAATAAAAAATGACTAAATTATTTGAACTTCCTTTATCCCGAAAAGCAAATCACTTTGAGGTTACTCTTAAAAAAATTGCAAAACTGGCAAATAGTTCAGAGAAAAACGATATCATGCAAAGAAAAGCAAAACTCATTTTTAAAAAATGATTTAATATCAAAGTCTTGACATGAAAATAAATCATTAAAAAATCAAAGAACCATAGAACAGTTATAGAACATGTAACATGTCAGATGAAATTACGAAAAAAAATAAAGCTCTGAGTAACTCAAGCAAAATAAATAATCATGTTGAAAATAAAAATAAAATATATGTTACGGATTATTAAATGTTTATTATTATTTTACTCCTTGAGAGTTTTTCACACCAGAGTTGGCTGATAGTCTTTCACTGGAGTTTGAGTCACAAGTCTTCTCAAGGATCCAGGACTCTTCTCAGTATTCTGGCCGATTTCAACAATGCTGTAGTTTGGATGGTCTCCACTTGACCCATCTTTTCCAAGTTCTCTTGTCCTTTTACCAATGCTTTGGTGGCTGTACCAAGAGCATCAATTACAAATTGTATAACCGTTACTTTCATGTTCCACAGTTTTTTTCAATTCCTATTTCAAAGGTACTTATCCATTTTTTCACTTTCTTTCAACTTTACTCTGTGGTCATCCGGGACAGAAAAGTCCACAATTCTGCAAGTTCTTTTTTTTTTGTGGATTATTATAAGGTCTGGTCGTCTGGATGATATAAGGTGATCCGTTTGTATTCCAAAATCCTAGAGGAGTTTGTGCATCTCATCCTCCCCGACAGATTCTGGAATTCGTTCGTATGGACAAATTTCAATTTTCTTGCACAGTTTTTAGTGGATTACCTTGCCTTACTAGTCGTGTCTAGTCTTATACTTTTTCAGTGCAAATTTGCTGCATTCGCTTATTATGTGATTGATGGTTTCGTCTCTATCACCACATAACCTGCATTTGCTATTTTGTTGCATCTTATCTATTCTTGCTATGATATGATTGATCCTTCTGTCCTTATTTTGTGTCGCTATTCTCTTAGAGTTTTTCTTTCTTAACCATGTTCACGTTTTCTTGTGAGAGATGTCGCTTGTTAGTCACTTAAAACGTCCAT
Source organism: Sepioteuthis lessoniana (assembly GCA_963585895.1). Lineage (NCBI taxonomy): Eukaryota > Metazoa > Mollusca > Cephalopoda > Myopsida > Loliginidae > Sepioteuthis > Sepioteuthis lessoniana. Next base: position 66,696 of record CAUZXS010004721.1, on the reverse strand, counting down.
AGAGTTGTTTTTCTTCCTATTTTTGTTTTCTATTTATTTCTGTTTTGCTGATGCTCGTATTGTCAGTGTTGTTTCTGAATGGCTGTAATCAGTCTTCTTTTGCACTTTTCTATTTAGTCTTCGAGTCGTTGTATCGATGTGTCAACACTGTTTTCAATGCCGGCAAGTACTCTTCCTCCCTCTTTTCTTAACACATAGTCTGTCAACGTAATCTATTGGATGCAAGGTCTTATGCATGTTCATAAGTTTTCTTGTTCTTTGGTAAATTTGTTTGCGGTCTTCTCTCTTCCACTTCAAGAATGGTCCCGAGAATATTACGAGAGGGACAACCCAGATATCTATCCCTTTTAAAAGGTTCCTGCCATATAGTTTTATCTCAATTAACTTTCTGGTTCTCCTGGGATACTCTTTCTTCATTTTTTCTTTCATCTCCACTTGTTTGACAGAGCCAGCTTCCAATATTCCCAAGTATTTAAAGGTTTTGGTGTCAACCTCACCAGCGAACATTGATGGTCGTTCTCTGGAGCCCGAGGGATAGCTAATTTCTTCAGTTCATCAGGACTCTTATGAGTATTCTAACCGATTTTAACAATGCTGTGTTCTGGATGAACGCTGTTTTTTCTGGATCACCTTGTAATCTTTTTGCGATAATTTACTGCATTAACTTCTGCTATCCAGTGATTCGGTTTCTTTCTTGAAGTTACCCAATATTAGCCATGTCCGGGTTTTCTTGTGTGCAATCTAAGTTTATCGTTTGTGGTATCCATACAGTTAGGTTTTTTCCATTTTTGTTTTCTAGTTTTTGTTTTACTCTGTTTTCTTATTTTGCCATTGCTGTTATTGGCTGTTGCAATTAGGGTTTCCTTACTCGTCTTAGTCTATTTCTTGAGTCCTAGAATTGTTAAACAATGCATTCTTCAATACTGATGTGTCCTCCTCTTCCTTCTCTTGACAAATAGTCGTCTATTTTCTCTCAGGTGTAAAACCTTATGCATCGTTGTCAATTTCCTTTCCCTCATTTATTCCTTCAAAGAATGCTTCTGAGTATCTTACGAGGAACTTCGCAGATGTTTATTTCTTTGATGAGATGTTTGCAGCAGAGTTTGGTTTAGAGAAGTTTTCTTGTCTTTTCTCAGACACTTCTTTTTTACTTTTTCTTTCTCTGTTTGATTGGAATTCACGTCCAATATTCCTGGGTGCTTGAAATTTTCTCTGAGTGTTCTGATGCTTTTCTGATTTGATAGTCGTATTTCTTTCATTGTTTCTCTTCCACTTTTTCATGTTCACCATATATTTTTCGATCCCATATACCATCCCTATATCCTGATTGTATATTATAGTCTGTATAAGGTTTTCTAGTTCTTTTTCATATGAATATTATTATTTTACTCCTAAGATAGGGATCATGTTGATGAATGTCCATTGTGTTTTTATTTGACTACAGACTTATCGACCTGCCTCCATAGATCAAAAATGATTTTCTGCTTTTTATTTGTTATATATAATTTGTTAGTGCGCGTGTGTGTCTCTCTTTGTCTGTATGCTCATGTTCGTGTGTTTGTTTTTGGTGGATAGGTGAATTCCTAAGCTCCTGTTATATGTATACACAGGTGTTTCAGCACGTTTACTTAAATGGAATTCTGCTTGTGTAAATACATAAATGTGCCACTGAGTTTCAAGTTGTGAGTCAACTATACAGCCAATCAGTGGATATGCATTTTCTTTCCGTTCGTGTCACCCATGTGTACTTACACTCACACAGTATTATTATACACTACATATATGTGAGTGTATATGTGCGTATATATATATATATATATATGTATATGTGTGTGTATATAGATGTTTGTATTTATATATGTATATGTGTGTATATATATGTACATATGTGTGTGTATATATATGTATATGTGTGTATGGTTGTGTGTGTATATATATGAGTGTCTGTGTGTATACCAATATATATATCAATCAATCAATCAATCTATATATATATATATATAACTTTCAAATACAGTCGATGGGTAGGTTTTCGTTTTACTGAGTGCAACAGTGTACCCTTTTCTGCACCAATGTTTAGCTGGCATCTGTCGATTTCCCTGCGCCAAATCATATTAAACGCTTTATCTTCAAAACACTTAACGGTTTTCCATGAAATGCAATGATCCTCTTTTATCGAACTCTGATCCACGCCCAACCGAATATCGATCTTTTTTTTATTGATTTCTCCTGAACCGTAATTATCAGTTGATCCTTGAGTATTTCACATTTTGTATTTCTTTTTTTTTAATAGATCTTTTATAACTTGTGATTTGAGAGGGTTATATATATATATATATCGGGAGATTGTAAAACATAGATATTGTTTCTTTTTTATACTCTTCAAAATTCACCTATTCTGAAAGCGAAGATTTAAAAATACTATTTGGTGCATCATCATCAACAGGGGTCACACTATATTTGATAATTAAGCTATTATGAACAAAACTGTTGTTCGGGTGAAGAAAACATTTTTTTTTCTCGCTCTTGTGTACTCATTGGTCAATCATTCTACGGCCATCTTCAAAAGTATAATCTATTTGAGAAATAAAAATGGTATTTTTGTAAATGTTTAAAAACTGTCCACTAAATTCCTTGAAAAGAACAGGCTCGCAGTCACCCAACCTGTGATGCTGCGGCTTCTTCAGAAGTAAGTTGGGGAAAGTTACAAGACCCACGCCCCTTTCTTATTTGAAAGTTTTTCTTTCTTCCAGGGTGGTTTCTTAACTAAGACAAAAGAACTGTCCGACTAACTATTTACCCATAACTGAAGATAATTGTTGGATCCGTGCGTTTCTCAAAAGTATTAGCATTGAACGCCAATAGCCTCGTCCAAGATTTGAACTTTGCTCAACAAGTCCATTTCCTTCGATGGTTACCGTTTCGCTACCTGTACTTCCGTTCATAAGTGGCACGAACCAGAAAATATTAAAATTTTGTTGCATGTCTCCGATTCTGACCTTTTTTCTACCAGTTTTTGATTTAAATTATCGTCTTTCTCTCTCTCTCTTTCTCTCTCTCTCTGTAATATATATATATATATATATATATATATATATATATATATATATATATATATATATATGTATATATATGTGTGTGTGTGTGTGTGTGTGTGTGTGTGTGTGTGTGTGTGTGTGTGTGTATTCTAGTTGATTTTAGCCGCGCTGCTGTCTGGATGGTCTCGATTCTGATCTCCAAGTTCCATTTACAGGACCTATTCCAAGGGCTCCAACTACAACTGGTATCACCGTCACTTCCATAAGGATCAGACAAGATCCCAAGTACGAGGATCATTAAATAAGTTTCCAGACTTTTTTCGTATGGGCACTTTTATTGATAGTACACACATGAAACTCTAGTCCCCCTCGAAATAATCTCCTCCAGCTGCAATGCACTTGTTCTACCGTTCCAACAACTTCTGGGAGGTCCCATGGAAGTCCTCTTGTGTGAGCGTGTCAATGACCTTCGTCATAGTCTCTTTCATCTCCTCAATTGTCTCATAACGACAGCCTCTGAGCTTAGGGAATAAGCAAAAGTCACAGGGAGCAAGGTCTGGACTATAGGGAGGCTGAGGAACTATCTTGATGCCCATCTTGGTCAAATAGTCTGTGACAAGGATGGAGTTGTGGACTGGTGCATTGTCCCGATAGAAATTCCACTGACCCGATTTGAAGAGTGCTAGGCTTTTTCGACTGAATCTCTTCTTGAACTCCCTTAAAACCTCAACATAGTATTATTTGTTGACTGTCTGTTCAGTGGGAACCCAGTGCATGTAGATCATGCCAGTGCTGTCAAAAAAAGGGATCATCAAAAGTTTGAGGGTGGATTTGCTCTGTCTGACCTTCCTGGGTCTGGGAGAGCCAGCATGCTTCCACTAGGAACTCTGTCTCTTGGTTTCTGGGTCATAGCAGTAGATCCAGCTTTATTTACATGGCATTTTTCCAAATTTAAAACAGAAATTTATTGCATATCGTTCTTCTAAAGTCCAGATTGCATTTTTGAAATTCACCATCTGTGACAATCAGGCTTTAGTAGGGTGTATTCCAATTGCTGTTGTAGCTGTTCATTTGAACCTGAAATCTCATACAATATATAGCAATAACATAGTGAATTTTCAAATGTCTACGACAATTTTAAATGCCTGTACAAAAAAAGTCTGGAAACTTATTGAATGCACCACGTATTTGTCTATCTTTTCGCTTTCTTCTATTTTCAATCTATTGTCACCTGGATTGGCAAAATCTTCTAGTGGAAAAGTTTTTTTGGTTCTTTTAAACTCTTGGTCTGTACTAAAATCTTTTTAGGAAGATAAATTATGGAAGAATTTTCCAGAAAAAATTACTGAAAGTATTTTTATAGATTAATTCTGAAAAGATAAAACAAGTAAAAAGAAAGTAAACATGGATTTTAGAATAAACCCAGTATAATTTTTATACACTATTGAAATCGTCTTGGCGGCAGGATTAGTATAACGAATGGTGTTGAAGGAAATGGAATGAGTGACTAGAGTTCAAACCCTAGACAAGGCCATTTTCTTTTCATTTTGCTCTAACACTCTCGGAAAGGGTATGAATCTATTTGTTCTGTCTTCTCCTCAGCTATGGATAAATAATAGACTAATTTCTTAAACCTTGGTTAACCAGTAGAGAATGTAAATTCTTTATTCAAACTCCATTTAAGAATAGATATTGTGGCGTAAGGGTGAGTAAATAAGTACTAAATCATGTGTTGTTAGATCAAGAGGATCTACTCTTGTGAAAGTCGTATCTTTGCCGTGTCGCAATCAAAACGGGTCAAATATATCAACGTATAATAATACTAATTTCTCTTCTCCGAAATTCAGGCAAAGGAGATTCGTTTGATTATTTCTATATCACCTTCTTTGCTGTTGTCTTTATTTTTTAAACATCTTTTCATCTATCGCATTGTTTTTATTTTTTAAATTTTGCAAATTATCTTCAAATGCCTCTGTCTTTGAATCTGGTTTCCAAAATTGCATAATCAGTCTTATACTGAATTCTTCATTCTTCAACCTCGGAGTTAATTTCCGTTATTTTTTCTTTCATTACTGTTTTATTTTCTTTCTTTTTCTTCTAGTTCCATTCCAACTTTGATTGTATGGACGAGATTAAATTAACTGTAATATACTGCGATTTCATTATCGTACATTAATCAGTTGAAAAACTTTCTATTCTAATTATTTTATTTACCATCACAATGACTGTGACTAAGTTGCTAACTATTAAAATAAAATAACTTGGTGACGAATAAATATGTCGACCTTTTGAAGAACTTCATACTCCTTGCGCTAATGTCGTAAAACTCAGCATAAAACAAAGAGCCACACACATATACATATACACACATATTATATATATATATATATATATATATATATATATATGTTATGATGGATATGGTAAAAAGATGAACCTAACTCACCTTACCCACCCTCAGTTATGAGTAAAAAATATAGGCAGACTGGACTCACTGGACTGAAAACATAACGAGTGCTTTTCGGGAGAATCTGTGCAATAGTGGTCTTCTTCGGTTATCAGGTAATTAAAAAAAATGTGACATCTACCACTATAAACAATTGAATAGTGTTGAAAAACAAACAGTTCATATCTTGAAATACTTAATTGAAGCTTCATACACGTTATATATATATAACGTTTATATATATGTTCATATATATGTATATATACCTAAAAAATCCCTGAGATTGACGAGAGCCCAGAGGTAAGATATCCTGCTGACTTTACGTCAGCTGTATTTCGATCCCAGTTTGAAGCATTTTATGTGTCTAGCCATACGGAAGAGTTGTGATACAACGAAACAGTGGATGAATATATATATATATATTATTCCCAATTTTTTTTATCCTGATATATATATATATATATATATATATATATATATATATATATATATATATATATATATCGGGATAAAAAAAATTGGGAATAATTCAGACAGTATGAAAATGTACTGAGTAAAGTTCATAAGGGTGATTTTATTTATAGAATTATCTGCCACGTTAAATGTTTCGGTTCTTAGACCGTCATCAAGGCGAGTGAGTTACTGAATGAAACGAAAAATATGAGAAAGTTTTAAAACATTCAATTTCCGTTTCTGCTTTGACATACTTTGTTCTAATGGTATTATTTCAAGCTACTATTAAAAGAAATTCAGTTCCTTTCTTCTGTTTTCCACTTCCTATCGTATTTCATTTCCTTAGTTCTTCGCTTGAAGTATCCTTACAGGTTTTTTTTCTTATTTTTGTTTATTAGTTCGATTTTTTTATATTGTTTTCCTATTTCTCCTTAAATTATTTCTGCTGATATTGCCGTTAATGGTGGCTATAATCAAACTCTCTTTGCTCTTTTGTCTATTTTTCGAGCCGCTCGCGAAGTCTCTTTCTCTTTTTGTTGACATTCTCTCTGATCGTTCGAGTTTAAAGTTTCGTTTATCGTTTTCAGTTTCCTTGTTCTATGTTCCATGGCTTCAGTAATGGAAGTAACTTTTCTAAAACTTTTCATATTTGCATTTTGAGCGATTTGGACACTGCTGTGGTCTTCACAGAGTTCATTCTTCTCCATTGAGGTGGGGCATATTCTTTTTATCTTTATTCAACGACTTTTTTCAAACCGTTTATTTTATTCTCTTTTTTTTTCTCTTATTGTCAATGAGCTTTCATCAATTTTCTTTTTCTCCTTTTCCTTATTCTTTCTTTGTTTCCTCTTTCCCTCTTTATTTGTTTGTTCTCTCCTTCACTTTTTTATTTGTTCTTTCTTTCTTTCTTTCATTTTACCTTTCCTTCCTCTTTATGTTACTTCTTTCTCTTTTTTTTCTTTGTTTCCTCCTTCACTTTTTTCTTTCTTTTACCGTTCTTAAACCTTTTTCAATTTCATATTTTTTTCTTCTCCGTTCTACTCTATCTCTTCTTTCACTTCTTATAAAACAAATATCAAATTTCCGGAACAATAACTCCAAATCTGCACCAGTTGAATGTTTTCAGCCGATAACCGATTTTCTCTCATTTCATTCAGCTGAAATCCACTGAAAAGACACGACAATCGTCATTCATTTCTCTCAACCGCTAATGTTTAATCTCTTTTCACCTAACCATTTTTCTCTTACTTCAACTTTTCACGACCACTGGTCAGGTTCTTTCTTCTGTTTGGTTCTTACAAAGTACTTAATCATTCCTAATCCATTTAGTGGCCTTTTAACTATTTCAACCATTCAATGGCACAGGATTTGAAACATTAGCTTCAAAGTTGTTCCAAGTCCTGTCGTTGTTGCTTACAATGGGCTGACTGTATCCTTTGCAGTGGCATAAGACCCTCACTAAAAAATGTGGTTGCCATAGGTATGACATTGTGAGGCTCCAGTTTTATAGATCTCGGAAATATGGGGTACACCGTCATTGCTATTACTACCCTGTGGGATTGTACTTGATAGGCATCTACTGATTAAATAGATCTGTTTGAAAATTATCGGAATTGGATAGGAATACGTGAAACTGTATAGCTGTGTAAACAAATGAAGATTATCATTAAATAGAATTATCAGTGTTAGATATGAATACTTGAAACCATTTAACTATTTGCTTTTATTTGTATTTAGAATAGTTATTTGAAGCAATGATTGTTTATTAAGGATTGTTATTACTTACTTGAAACTATAGAATTGAACTCATATAACTGCGTGCAAATAAATAATTATTGGCAAATAAAAAGTACATTGATCATTGGATCATTGAAAATATTGTTTTGCAAAAACATGTACAAATGAATCAAGTTTGGCATTAAATAACCCACAAGGAGTTGAAATGCCGTTAAACAAATAAACCAAACCTAATTTATAATTCTCTACGCATTGCGGACTGCTACACTCGTCTTGGTTGCTGTTCTCCCCTGCCTTCTTCAGGTGTTTTTTGTCTTATTGAATAACCTTCGAGGAATTCCTAACATACTCCCTTATCCCTTATTTGAATCACGCGGGGTAGACTGTTTCTCATTTCACCTTCCATGCCATATAGACATACAAACCGAATTTGACCGAATCTTACTAACATATCTTCTCCGACACTTCTATTTCTATCAGGGGCTATAAAGACGTTTGTCCAACAGCGCATGCGTATGTCATCTTTCCTTTCCAGATACTCTCATCTTGTTGCTATTATATATATATATATATATATATATATATATATATATATATATACTTTCCCCTTTTATGCAAGTTTTCATTCACTGAGCAATTTCAAATCCCCCTTAATAATCATAAAAATGTCTTTCCTCTTCTAAAAATTTCGTTATCATTCCCATATATATTACTAGCCGTTGTTTAAAATGCTGAATCAAAGTGTGCTTGACTGTGTAATTGTCTTCTTGTTTTTATTCGAATTCTTATTTCTTATATTAATGCTTTAAATGCATTATTATTATCATAATGCATTAAAGGCATTATTATTATATCATTATTTTTATTATTATCCTTATTTGTACTCATAAGGATTTAAATCAATATCATCTGGTTGCTTCAGGAAATCAAGTGAGTGCATGCTATCTTCTTAAGAAGATAGCATGCAGTATTTTTAGCAGTATTTTTAGCGTTTTTCCCCATATCCTCGTCTGAATGGTTTCAATTCTTCCTCGGGTCTTTAGCCCTTCCAATCTCGTTTTTTTTTTTCAATGCTCTTTGGGACTGTTTCGTAAATTTCAATATTTCTTGGTGTTTTGTTCTGTTTTGTTTTTTGTTTTTTATGGAGGGGAACACTTAAAGTTTTGATTTCTTCATCCCTAAAAGATGAAAAGAAAAACAAAATAATGATATGGATGAAATAATAATACTGTCATTTCATAAACGCTGCAATCAGTTGGTATAACACTCACCCTTAACTTTGAACTACGAAATCTAGAAAAGAAATATCGTGTATAATACACACTGACATTTTAGAATTTGTGGTAGCTAAATTTAACTAAAATGTAACATTTGTTCAACTTTTTGTCGGTTTTTTCTGGCTAAAAATAAGAATTTATAGAGTTGAAATCATGCTTTGTAACAAAAAAATTTACATAGTATTTCAGAACAAACAGCCATGTTCATGCAAAAATGTAAGAAGCGAAAATAAGATCACATTGAAAGAAAAAAATTATAAACAAATACATATTCCTGGAAAGGCGTAAGATACATTAATTTGGATTATAGATAAAACTTTCAATTATCAAATATAGAGGACTATGAGGCTTGAAAAAAAAAGATTATATATTGTTCGTGTATAATAGGTACTCCTAATCTTTAGGATAAAAAATCTGGAAAAATAGCGCATCATACGTAACTAATTACAGCATTATAAAATGTTTTTTTTGTAATGAATGTAGTTGATTTTTTAATTTCGGGCAACAATTTTCCATATTTTGTTTATTGTCTGTTTCCACTTTTATTTATTCTTTAATTTTTTTCTGACTTTGAGTCAAACATATAGAAAGCAGATGGATAAATGAACATTTACTAATGAATCTATGTGTGTTTGTCGATCACAATGATGTATCAATACTTACAATTGCATTTCCCACAGTTGCTTCGGATAGTTCCATGTCTCTACTTTCTCTTCTAGTAAAAAGGAAAACGATGGACAATTATACTCCACTAACTCTTTTTCAACATCCGAGTTTTCGCTCAGGTTATCAGCTCTGACGCCATTCTTCTCGGACAACTGTCTCTGAAATTAGCTCAACAGATCTTTATTAGTAATTAAACGCTTGAAATACCAATAACGAATTAAATTATGGACGCTTGTTGGATTAATCTCACTTCTAAGCGTGCATATGTTTTACCGTGTTGTTCGTATAGCTTTGTAGATATGCATAAAGTTGTAGCGTGTTATAAATTAGTACACGCTGAGGGATTAAGGTTGGTTGGTTGGTTGGTTTTTGGCAGGCCAACCCTGGTTGGGTTATCTAAAAACTCAAAGCAACTATTCTTAACTCCAGTTCATAATTCATAAACAAATAGTTATACGGTTTCAAGTATTGCTACCAAATACTAATAATCTATACACAATTATATGATTTCAAGTATTACTAATGAAAACTAATAATTTATACACTTGTATTTTCAAGTAAGTATTCATATTTAATAATAATTTGTTTTTAAACCACTATATGGCTTCAAGTACTCTAGTTGATGGAATATAAGATTCAACAATTTACTTTTAATATAACAGTATTGTCGCGTTAAAGAAAGCACAAGTACCAGTGTTTTTAGACGTTTAGATTAATACCAGATCATTCAGACGTTTAGATTAATACCAGGTCATTCAAACGTTTAGATTAATACCAAATCATTCAGACGTTTAGATTAATACCAAATCATTCAAACGTTTAGATTAATACCAGATCAGATTAGTGTATAAGACCTTTGAAATATTATTTGAAATATTTTTTAGAATAAAGCGTGCTTTGAGTTCCAAATGTTAAATAATAACAATTAAATAAAATATTTTGAATAATTATGTATATCCAAGTAAATTTTATTCAATAATATTCTTACAACTATAGATTTTCAGTTTCCTCTTCCTGAAAATAATTTACAAACCATCATATTGATTTGAGTGATGATTCCGATATTAATTGTACATATAGTGTTTATGTATTCCCATCTCATATTAATGTGTAAGCAAAATATATGTAGCTCAAAATCATTTTAAATTGGTTAACACTTTATAGTTTCAGAATCAATGTTTTAATAGCCAATGATTACGTTGTTCAAAATCATTTTAGACTTAATATCAAATCTATTCGACCAATGCTTAATGGATTAATCGAAATTTTATCGACAGGCAGATTTATGAAGCACCTAATTCAAAATCACTTCACAAAAATGGCTTGCGATATATTTGATTGACAAAGCCAACCTTGACACAAAACCATGTTTACAGTACACCAAGTGGCAATAAATCTAGGAATAATAATTTACTAATTTCTTGTATTTCTTGTTGGTTAAAGCATTGGAGACCAACACAAATACCGAAAGCATTACGCACACCGCTAGTACGTTAAGAACGATCATTGAATCTTTTGGGAAGATGTATGTATTTGGAAAAGTATAGAAAATCTCCCATATATATCACTGGTCTACAGAAAAAAGTTTTTCCCTATGACCTATTTTAACTTTTTTTTGGAACAATTTCGAGGTGCTGATTTCAAAAGGAACCATTCATTTTCACCTTGATGTTTTAATACAGAAAGGCACAATAAATTGAAAAAAATGCTATTCAAGCCACCCAAAATATAACTTTTTCGTTAACTCTGAAAAAGTTTCTTCGTAGTTTCTGAAATCGTAAAATAAGAATGAAGCAAATAAATGCCTGATAGCACGGAGAGTACTGGACTCAGTATACATTTTATTTTTCTATACACACCCACATTAACACATATATGCAGTCTATAAATTTGTCCCAATGAAAGATAAACAATAACAAATGTTATAAAACATGTTCGAATTTACCGTAGATCTTAGTAACCTTAGCAAAAGATTTTTTTCTATCAGGAACGTTTTATCTTTTTACTTAAAGGAAGCACTCGACAGCTTATCTTTAGCATATTCAAATTAAGTACATTACAACTTTTTATTAAATAAGACCGTAGGTAACTGAAATCACGGGAAGATAAACCGCGGAAAATGAAAGCGCGAATAGCGAGGATAAATGCCATCGCTCCATTCTGTTAATAACGCTAATTTGAATTTCTAACCACTGACAATCGATTTCTTCTTCGTTTACGATACATTTCTATTGTAGTCATTAACAATGGAATAACATTATACATCTATCTAATTCTATTAGTGACACTGCTATTAATTCCTGACCACTGACAATACATTTTTCGTTTTATAACCATAGGGATCATCAATTTTACCAAATGCTAGAAATATTTGGTTTATTAACACAAAACAAGGTGTTTCAGAAAAATAATATAATTTCGTTATCTAATAAATTTACTAATTATCGTCCAAATGATCACATATTTTAACAATATGTGTAGAAACGGCTCAAAATTCTATGATCGACTTTTTTTTAATTTCTTGTCTAAACATCTGAAATGAAGCTCGATAATTTTATCAGAGTGTTCCGACGATTGTCTTCATCTTTATCAATATAATCACAATATTTCAGCCTTCTTCAGGTGTTTCATGTCCAACTCGGGAGCCCATATAAAACTTCACTAGCAGAACACACCCTGCGGATTTAGACGATTGGTTGAGAAGTACTTCTAAGTGATAATCATCAGGAGGTTGCAGGTTCAATCCCAACCACTGATAAATAACAAGGAATACTTACAATAGCTTAACACTTGTACCCAACCACAGTTAACAGAATTAGAACAATCTGTCCCGGTGAATAAAGAGTTCGTCTTTTTATAATTCTATGTATATCTCAAAGGATATCAGATTTTCTTAAATACCCTGGATATGATTGAATTTGGGAAGTACTGGTTAGACCAGTGACCAAGAATGCAGATTAATATCATATCCTTTTTTGGTGGGGATGTCTTACCCACCTACCGTAGATGATGCAACCGACGTATTCTAAGCCGTGCCAACAAGACTGGATTTCATTGTAAAAGATGTTAATTTTATCTCTATATTCTGTGACAATGTCTAGTTTTAGATAACTTGAAGCATTATGAGATTTTGTCAGTTGAGCATGAAATGTATCATTGTTTCCTTTGTCTTGGAGACAAGTATTTAGTTAATAAATGACTCGTTGGTAATCGATGCTGATAGATAACAATAAAACTGCCATTAAATACTGACTCGTAAATTTTAGCTTTTCTGTTCAAATAACCATTCAGATATTCGTGTCTTTCTAAAAAGATGTATGAATAATCATTTTTTTTTCTATTTCTTGTTCTCGTCTAGACAAACATTATGATTCTTTGGCTCACTCTTTGAAAAGTAATTTTGCAAATACCGGAGACAAAAGAATACTCCGAGTTGACTGTTTTCATCGAATATTTAAGAAAAAGTAGCGGGCTCATAATATTTGACTAATACACCAGTTAAAATCATCCCTCCCAACTGAAATTCAATGTGTCGTCAAGTACAGAACATGGTAACATACAAGTACTTTGACATGAGGTCAAACACATGCAGAATTGAATGTCGGCTGAGAGATCAAAGGTTTTAAGCCAGCGTGTAAACTGAAAGAAATAGGAAAACTAAACTGCTTGAAGAAAGTTATGTCATAAAATGAGGAAAAGGAAAAAAGTAAGTTTGTATCTATTTATTAATTTTTGTTTAGACGTCTTTTGAGACTTTTAACGGTTAGAAAACTCTTTTGAAGGGCTTCAGCACAATCTGAAGAAGGTATAAAGAGTTTTCTCTAATGTGAAATAGCGGTTGGAAACCCACTAAAAACGCCGGCTTGAGTAAACATGGGAACCATAATATAAATACACATTTGTCAAATTCTTTCGTCACTGAAGCAGAAACGGTGGTTTTTTAATACCTGTCTGGGAATAAGCGCTAGTGTGATACCCTATGAGTGTAACGTTGTTACACAAATTAACACTACACTTAGACCCATTGTCAGGTTGGCGGCGTCGTGGTAAACGTCATATAAAATGGACTCGATAAATTCTCGACCTACATCGTAGAGTAAGATTAGACTCTCTAACCTTCTTAGCACAACTGTTGTAAGAGAAGGAAAACTAAATTCAAACCCTCCAAACAACATGAATGTCTTACTTTTTCTTCAACCTCGTTCTGCAGTGATACTAATGCCACGTTTTATGAGCACCATGCTCTTCTCTTGAACATCAGTTTGGCGAAAAGGGGAAACTTTCAGCATGGGTGAAGCTAATGACCGTTTGTTTGACCAACAAGGAATCAACCAAAACATCATTTACGGTCCAACAGTAGTGGGTCGAGGACAATTAAAGACCTTAATTTCGAGGCTAATTCGCCTCATTAGGGTAGACTACGATTTGTGGAACAATAGGAATTTTCCTTCATTGACTAAAAAAATACCACGTCACGTTTCCCTATTTCTGGAAGTGCAATACTCTAATAAAATGAGTGTTATTTTTCTTGAACCACCCATTTGATTCGTTCCCTTTTCTGTGAACTTATCTCTTTATCTCGTCTTGACTTTGGCAATGCCATACCACCGCTAGATTGTCATCGTAGATGAAAGCGTTACTTTGAATGTATCTCATTACGATTGTGAGTTCAGTCCCTGTATCAGCTTCTGTATTTAGTCATATCCCCTGCTTCAGAAAGAATTAACAGATATGAAATATCCTCAGAACATAGACGGGAAACTTAGAATGTCCATCATTGATTTGAATAATTATTTCCGTTCCAAATTTTCAGAAAGTTCGGTTACTTTCTGAAAATTTGGAACGGAAATAATTATACAGCAAGAGATTATATAACAACAATCAAGATGAGGAGGCAAATAATAATGATAATCATTCGTCTCAGAAATTCATGCAAAATTTATTAAATCGGCAACAAATATGAATTTTCCTTCTACCTGTTTAAACAAACGTTGCTGGAACTGTCTCAAGATGGATGTCTATAATTGAGTAAAACTGGACTCTTATGTGGGTTAATAATGTAATAAAAATGTAATCTAGCCAGATTTTGAGGGTGAGATGGCATTTTGGTTTTCGGTCTTTAGAACGTTACATAGTTGTTGATTTTAATCTAAAACCACTCGACATTACCAGGATCTGTAATCGTCGGTAAAGAGATAATCCTCGTCTATCTTAGAAAATACTCTTGCTTCTTCGGTCATACTCTGATTGTTTATGTGGAATTAATCAAAAATAAAATACAGCGAATGCATTTACCTCCATAACGGACAGGATATACCTCAAGGGTCATTTTTATGCGAACATCTGGTTTGAAATGTTCTCCTTCTCCGGTTGCCTTACAAAAGATTAAAGAATCTAGTCTGCCCGACTATTTACCCATAACTGTGGGTGGGATAGAACAAATAATTTTATGCATTTCCAAAGGGTATTAGCGCGAAGTGAAATACAATTAGTCTCATCCAGGATTCAAACTCGGGTCGCTAATTTCATTCGATGGGAAACATTACATTCAACACACCCTCATGGTCCTTTTTTAAATATATATGACTAAATTTGAATTAAATCTTTCAGGAGAAAATATTCAATTTTAAAAATTTTACCAAAAGTCAACTAATTCTTGATTTTAAAGAACTTTTTTCATGAGTTATTTAATAAATGACCAGGTGTTTATCGAAATGAATTTCCAGTTTAAAAGTCATCAACAACATAACTTATATTAGCAAATAAAGCGAAATAAAAACGTTACCAAGAAGATAAATATTTTACTTTACTTTACTATTTGTTTTTTTTTTTTAATTTCCGAATTCAGACTTCCATAAGTAGCAAGGTATTAGTTTGTTTTAAAATGGTAAAAATAATCTATTTCTTTAATTTTGTTAAATTTATCCGTTTATCCGATATCTCATTATGCCTGATTTGACAGATTTATCTTTTTAAATAAATGAAATCAAGAAAAAATGTCAACGAAAAAAACCTGTGCAAATATCTTGTACAGGCTTGTTTGTTTTTTGTTTGTTTGCATTTTCGGAAGTGGGGTCGCTTGTTTTGAGTTTTGTTTAAGGATGAAAATAATTTTTTATCAATTTTTTGTTGTTGTTGTTTTTTACGAAATATCACATCATCAGCGTTTTTCATCTCTATTACAACCTAAGTTTAGCTCCAGGTGAAAAAAAAAACTTTTTTATGAGAAAAAATCATCGACTAAAAATGGAGATAAGATTAAGGAGGGTACGATGAAGAAGCATGAAGGTTGCAAACTGTTTTTTAAGTAGAATAGTGTATCGTTATCACTTATGATTGGCAAGTGAGGTCTTAGTTACTTTCAAGTGAACTACAGTACCATTGCCTTAGGTAGGCGTTAGTATTTGTAAGATGGATATTTTTCGGACCAACCTATGTGCCCACACATACACACATGATATTTTTGTACTGAACGCAATTGTATTTTCTATTCTAACTGGCGTCTTAGTTTTTAAAATAACGTTCAAGCTTTCAGTTTTTAAAGGAACGGTGCGAAGATATATATCTCAATTAATTAAAGCATTAATAAAAAAAAAAATTGTCCGGGACAACAGCGTGTTCTAGTTTTTAAATAACAACAGCGAGTGGATTCTTTGTTTTCCTCCACCGTTAAAAAATATATGCAAATAAATTCGATTATTCAAATTTTCCTCGGTATAAATTATCGTTCAGCTAAATTAATTTCCCTCCCAAAAAGGAGACAAGATTTTTTTTCTTTTTTCCTTTTCTCTTTTTATTGTAAGTTGTCAATGGACATTTCACTCAGTTATTCATTTTATTTTATTTGTTTATTTTATTCATTTATTTTTCGTTTTTTATTTTTTATTTTTCATTTTTATTTTCTTTTTAAATTCTTTTTTGGTTTCAATACGAACATATTTAACAATAGGGATATTATTTTACACGATTTAATATTCTGTTTATAAAATATTATTATCTCCCAAATATTAACTTACCGCTATTGTGTCATCTTTGTCTGAGTTGAAAATTTTACGTACAAAGGGTTAAGGTTTCCTGAGGTCAATCTTGATGACTGCTTAAAGTCTGATTTAATTATGGCCTGAAAGACCAACGGTTCTTTTAAGAAAAAAATATTATAACTTGATCTTATTAGATCAAGTTCTTACATATATTTGCGGATTTCGCAGAGTAGTCTAAGCAATGGTCTGGTTGAAGAAATATATCAAGTTCCCATCACGAAGTAAGAGAAAAACAAAGGGGTAGAGAGAATGATTTTCCTTTTCTTTTTGGCTTAATTTTTAATCGATTTTTGAATCAATATTTTATGGAAATATTAGTGATTAGCGAAGTTTGCAAATTATTAGATTGGAAAGTATCTCTTATCGCTTGTTTTGCTAAAATAACATGAAAGTTTTTATTACAATTTAAGACATAGTTTTACCCTTGAATTATTCTTATTTTCTTATTATTACTTTTCTTTCATTTCCTTATTTTATTTCAAAGTAAATAATTTTCGTTTAGTATATGGCCTGAAGTATGAAGCAACTAGTAAGAATCGAACAAGTAGACAATGGTTCAGTAGGCAATCTTGCTAACCCTTACGCACAATAAATCACCTAGACCTATAAAAAAATCCGTTGTCATTTATAAATCTCAGCTTATTTTTAGCACAAGGTTAAAAGTATGGAACACCAAGTGAAAATCGAACTCACAAACTATGGTTCGATAGCCTAGTATGCTAATCCTTACAATACGAAAGGCGTCCAGGTTAATTAATAGGATCAGGGTTGATGCGACCCATAAAATGAATGTGTATAATACCCATTTGCGACACAGAATGCTTTATTTCTTCAAAATTGGTTCATCAGTTTTAGAAGTTACAAGTAATATTTGCACTCACTGTAGATATAAAAGTCGGCTGGGGAAATTAAGAAATCCTCTTCGTTCTTGATGATCAACTTCAATCTACAATCAAGCTCTTTCAACCGTAAATAAGGGAAATTCCAAATGGACCACGCGATTATTAAACGGAAAGTCAAGAATCCATTCATAATTTAGATGGGTAAATAGAAGGAAGACTGGGCTCTTTAGCCTTGGTACTCCAACCGGTCATGGAGACAAAATTAATTCAAATCAGCTGTTCAGAAAAACTGACCTTGTTTTGCATCTTGCACGTGGAGAAAGGGTTGAAAAAATACATGTAACAATTTCAATAGACCAGCATGACTCAAAAAATGCCCAAACCTTGACAATGGGTCACATATTATCTGGCAGATTTTCAATTTGATTAGATAGCCAATAAGCACGAGATTTGCAACCGAAGCATTTTTGGGTTGGATTTATCCCAAGGCTATACAAAGTAAATACCTGACAGCCATACAAATTGTACCTTTGACCCAAGGCGGATATGTGATAACTTAAATTACAATATCTCTCCGATATTGAGGACTTTAGTAAAGAACTTATTAATGATATTCAGTGACTAGCTAATTAGTAATAATACCTATCTCTAGGAATCAATTTTTTCTATTGATCAGAGAAAATGTAATTGTATAAATCAAACAGAAAGTGATTTCATCTTTTACTGAAATACTCAACAATGCAGAAAATACTTGAGAAAGAAATGACTCAGAAAAACGACAATTCTCATAATATTCGAATATTTTATTTCATGATTTTTTGAAAATCATATTTATAATCGTAACGGACATGCATATTACTTGCCTTTACTTCACGGAATTTTAAGAAAGTAGCTCTCTGCTCAAATTTTAAAACAACTTCAAACCACAAAGTGAAATTTTAAGAGTCTGGTCCATAATTTGAACTCGGATAATCGAGTTCTTTTCATATCACAGTAAGCGTTACGTCAACCATGCATCCGTAACGAGAAAGTGAGAAAATTTTCTTTCCAGCCTGATAAGTTGCAATGTACCTTTAACTGTTGGTTTCTATGTAAAATTCATCACTGTCCTAATCCCAGTAATTATTTGGATTATTAGTTACATCTTTTGTAATGGTTAGCACGGTAGTTTCCCATATGAGCAGTCATTTAGGAATGAGTTTGATCCACACAGGCCGCTTCATATTTTTAGCCTGGTGTTCAAAACTAAACTTTGATTTTGTGCTCTTGATGTGGCGTTAGGGAGTTAGGCTAGCGAAATATTACCAATGAGTTCACTTCCCACAAGGTGTTCCGCTCTTCTAAGCTAAGTTTAGTAAATAACAATTTAGGACATTTCGTCGAAATGTAATGTTAACAAGATAGTCTGGCAAATCAATTTATAGTGATTTTGATCCTCGATAAACACTATACTGCTGAACGGGTGCAAAATTTAAGCCATGCTTAGGTTTTATAAGTAAGTTCAGACGGTGTAATAGTTTGCAAGCTAAGCTAGCAGACCATAGTTATTGAGTTTGATTCTCAGTGAGAATCCCATATTTCTGACCTTGTGCCAAACAAAAAGAATCCCAAATGACAACAAATATCTATAAATCTGAGTATTTTCCATATTGAAAGAATTGGCATGCAAGGCTAGCGGACCATTTTTAGTGAGTTCGATTTGCACTTGGTGCCCCATATTTCTGACCTTATGCTAAGCTTAGTAAATGATGCTATACACATATCTGTTGTTTTTTCTTCCTTCAAATTACCCAGAATCAAAGTAATAATAGGCGTGTCTTCCAACTTTAAAATCAACATCTCATTCTTTATAGTTTTTGAGTGGTTAGTTTGGATAAAGCTTAAAAGAAGTAATCAGACGTCTCAAATGAAATCTTCAAGTTAAATTAGAACAACAGTACATAAGTAAAGGTGAGTATTATTCTATGTTTACCTGTTTTTAGACACTTATTATTTGAGACAAATCTTTATTTAGCTGATCTGGCCAGAATGGTAAGGACGCGCTTGCCTCATCTATTCCTCAATAAACCAACAAAAGATTCCATCTTGCTTTTTCGCAGTGACTCTTATTTGTACCTCCTGACACGACAAAAGACACGCACGAGCGCGCATCCTAAGAATTTTGACAATAATTCCTAAATTAACATCATATTGATTTTTCCTTTTAAATGGAATTCTGTTTTAAGATTTTTCGTCTTTCCATTTTCTCATAATGACTCTTTAAGTAAACGATTTCTGCTTCATTTTTTTCTTTCTGATTGATGAATATAATTAATTAGAAGTCAAATTAAAACCGATAATCATCGTCTCATTCTTTTCTTTATGACAGAAACAATTTATGGCAAATTTTCATATCCAAAAACACTTTGTGAACTGAACAATCCATTCGAAGTTCTTTTTCCTTTATTCATTAAGTTTATTTACTGCAGACACTTGTGTATAAGTCTATCTTGAGTGTAAGACAAGGTCAATTTACAGACGAAAATTCACGTCAGTGGGATGACCCTAATAGAAGTCGAGTCCATGAACACAAATGTTACCTGTGGCAGTTTTGTTTCGCCAGCTAACTAATATCACTATCTAAATTGTTTCTGTGTCTTAAAAAAGATCTGTCTGCCGCTGGGTTTGCTCGAAAATACATAAGCTACGGGTCTGCTCCTCAAAAAATGAACCCGAGAATATATTTGCATGGTCGTTTTTTCTTTACTCTTTGAACAATCCGAGGTGAAAGGGGCCATGTGACTCTCCCCTGCCCCTTCAGCGTGAGCGAGTTATCCCAATCATATGAACGGCGGACGAAGACAGTTCATCTATTTTAATCCCATTCAGTTTAACGCTCCACTCCTAACTCTCTGCTCTCACGAACTTTTACTACTCTCGGCCATTTTACTTAAACTATAGACCAATGATAGGCATATACAGTCGGTGTATTCTTTGTTAACAAGGTTATAAAGAATTTGGTGAATCAACGTTTAAAAACAATTACGCTTTTGACTGCCATATCCACAAGACCTAAACAAGAAAAATACGATTACCATATTCACAAGATCTAAACCCTATCGAGGACTTCTAGAACATAGTCAAGAAGGTATGTTTATGAGAGCAGCAAGTAACTTGCATCCCAAAAAGAAATTTAGGAATCAATATTAGCTGTTTATGAAGTTAATATCTCTAAAGAAATTTTCAAATCAACTTCTGTTGACAATAAGCTATTTCAAGTCATAAGAGAGAAAGAAAGAGAGAGAGAGAGGGAGGAAATTTTATCAGTAAATCATATTAATTTTCAGCTTTGTTGTTGGTTACACGAAATAAAAAATTAAGATCGAATTGTTTTATGGTTGTAATATAATGACCGAGGGATTTCGTTTGATGCCTTTGGGTTCACTTAGGCTGAGAACCTTTCGGCTCAGTGCATGGGTTACTTAGGTGCAACATTAACACATGTGTTCACACGCGCACGCGGGCGGAGCGGACGTCTCACTCAGAGATGTCACAATAGCCCAGATGGGAAACGGGGTTACAGAGTGCGGGTGACGTTACGCACCGGAAGCGCACGGAGGATTTTGAAAATTTGAAGAAAGTTGGAGAGTTGAGACTGGACACCGAACGAAAAGGGTTGACTTTCACTTGCTCGCAGAGGCCTTGGGCGGGTGCCGCACGAGATGGAGTGCAGATGAAAAAGCTAGAATAGAAAGAATGGGTATCTCTCTCCTTATGTCGAAGAACCTTTAAACTCAAAGGTAATAAAAAGTTTCGTACCTGAACAAAGAAGTCATAAGTGTTTTTCGTGTTTCGAGATTCCTATGTTCTATGTATATATAAATGAACATTATATGTCCATTTCGCATATCCGTATATGGGTATGGTACATGGTGACTATAATGAAAACAAAAAACATTTTTAAAAAACCACGCATATATAAGTTATATATAAATACATGCAAAGATTCTTCGTTTTTCCTATAGCTTTTAGAGATATTTGTCGCTAAAAGCCTAAAACCGAAATATTTTTATTTGTTTATTAGATGATTGAAAATTAAAACCCTATCTTAAAAAAATATCACAGCTAAGTGTAGGTACGACTAGCGCAAATATATATATATATATATATATATATAGATATTATTTCAGAAAAACAACAAAACCGGTCACATAGGATTATAAATTTATTTCCATCCTGTTACGCATTTTTGAAATTTCCAAAAACACGAAAAAAATTAACAGGACCCCTTCAAATCTTTTAGATAAAAAAAAAATAGAATAGACACAGAAAAGTGGGAGGGGATAGAAGAGGGGTGAAGAGTTATCTCCTCATTAAGCCCACTTCCGTTTTAAATTTTAATTTTGGTTCGAAATGTAGTAAATTTATTTTTTAAAAATTTTTAATTTTTAATTTTTTAATTACATTTTGACCTAAATTACAGATTTTATATCGAATTAGATTTAAACTTTAATTAATAACCTTAAGTAATGATGCAGTAATAGATATATTAAACTAAAACAAATATCTAATTTATTTAAAATATTTTAAAATTTGAAAACTTTTTAGAAACCATTAATCAGTTACAGTTTTTATGAGTAGTGTTATATAGTCATCTACAGCATCATAACGACACAATGATAAAGACAGACGCAATGATAAAGACGCAAGAAGACTTCTTTAACAATAATATATACCTCTCACTTTATTGCAAGGGTTCGAAAGGGTTGTTCAAGGTTTGCATGTGAGAGGGAGTTGGAGACCGAACATAGACTGTAATATCTTGACCCCACTGTTTTGACCGTCACGTTGTGTCTTTCTTGTTCTCTTGATGCTCAACCAGAGGCCTAGGGCCCACTGGTGGATGCTGGCTTTCTTTATTGCATCTTATCAGCATCTTCTCTGGACCCCAAACTCCACCGGGGTTTCCGAGGCTTCCCTTGGTCGGGTGTGGCTTTCCCTACCACATCTCGTCTCTAGCTGTCTGGAACTCTACTGGCAACTGCTCTGGCTCGTCAAACTCAACTGAATTATATAATCGTTCGATGCCCACTCGATCTTTGAAATCGAATGTTTAATCGTCATCAAGCGGAAATAACTGTCATGCAGTTCAGAAGTCACTCTCTTCCGGTGCATCACTCTGTAGTGTACCATGGGAATTTTTTTGTTCGTCCCATTTCATCAGCCAATTTCCGCCCACGCGATTTCCTCTCATAACTGCCATTAGAATGTGTCACTTCCTTCCGGTGCATCACCTTGAATGGCATTTTTGGCCGGGTCAAAAGGTCAAAACACAACCGTAGTACGTATGTATTATATGCTTTTTCACAATTTTCTATCTAACATTTTATTTTATTTATTCATTTACATTAATTCTCAATTTAACTCTATGCTTTTTTAAAAAAAAAAATTGTTAATTATTTATAGTTTAAATTTAGCCCTATATATATATATATATATATATAGCCCTATATATATATATATATATATAGCCATATATATATATATATATATTTATATATGTATACATATATATATTTAGCCCTATATATATACTGAAAATAAATAGTAGCTTAAAGTTATATTTTGATTGCCTTGTCGACTGGGGCTGTAGAAAACACCGACTGCACCTCTACCGAGAGGTAAGACCCTCCCACCGAGTGTCCTGATATGACACTAAACAATCTGATGGTGAGATTCCAGTTTTGCAGGAGCTTTGGGGAATGCAGAGCACCCTTTCATTGCCTTTGCTTCCACGTCTACTCTGGCTCGGAGTGGCAGTATCTGATAGGGTCCTATCTATGGGTTAAATAGAACTAAACAACGCACTTAGGCTAAACTGAATTGTTTTAAATGGAACTGTTTTTCACATTGAAAGTGTACTTTCGCTAAACTGAATTGTTTAATATAGAACTGTTCTGACATTTAACAGTGTAAAGAAAATCTATACTGAATTGGTTGAATTAGAAATGTTCGACTAAACTGAATAGATTGAAATAGAATTGTTTTTGACAAACTGTGTACTTATGCTAAACTGAATTGTTTAAAATAGAACTGTTAATTTGTATAAAAAAGGATTTGTTATTAAATAGCCAACCATGGTTGATATGCCATATACCCAATAACCAACCAACCAACCAACCAGTTATATTTTGAAACAGAAACATTTCTGGCATTAAATCTAAAACATCCACAATAGCTGAAAACTTTAAAGTTTACGTGGTACGTAAGCCACGATCATCAGACAACACATTCTCACAGTCTTCAATAATTCTGGAAATTTTTGTCTACATTGTTACATTGCATAACTCTCTCTCTCTCTCTCTCTCTCTCTCTCTCTCTCTCTGTGTGTTTCTCTCTTAATACCATTTTTATATCAATGTTCCTTAACATAATTTTCTCTCTTTCTCTCGTATAAAACCCCTGATCCCCCACCCAGCTATTTGTTAAACACTATTTGTTAAACACGGAGAGGCAAAATACAAAAACTTCTAAAGATGAAAATATTTCGTCTTCTAACAAAATGCCGAATTAATGGTAGTTGAGATATTTTCTATTTTCAGCATCGAGATGTCTAAATTGCTTTGGAGGAACCAGATATCATCGTCAAACTGTGACACAAAGACACTCTTCATTGCCAAATACCAAGAATAGATGCTAAACAGGAGACTCTTCTTGCTCAAAGTTAATCTTTTTACTGTATTTTTTCATTTTTTGTCGAAACTCAGGTAAATAAAGAATAATTTATTATTCTCAGATGAAATATTTATGTCACTCAAAGATTCGTTGAGAGACGACACAACATTTTTTTGATAAACTAACAGAATTTCTGTGCATTCGTATTTTGTAGCACTTTGCAAGCGAAAATATGACAACTGATATATAAAATAATGTCTTAAATCAACGTACAGTTTTCTTTACAAATGAATATATTGACGCCAAATATATGATTGATTTGTTTAATCTTAGACGGGAACAATATTTACAAATTTATAACCATAAAACCAAGAATATATTTATCATTTCATCGATTTATGGTTTGAACTCTTTAGGTTTCTTAGTTTGAACCACGAATGTATTTTCAAAAATTATTCACTTACAAGAGTTTGATATTCTTCGTATTCATGAAAAGGTCAGGTCATTCTAACGCTCTGTCATCCCCCTACAATCAATGATAATTTAAAGAGATAAGAGGTTGTCCTTAACCCTAACCTCTTCTTTCGGAGATCATGTATATATCATAGAAGTACTTATACCACATACGGGTTGAAAAATGATCATTATATAAAATGAAGGATTTTGAGTCGCTTTTATTAAGGTTTAGGATAATTATTCATATTTAAAGGATTTTTCTTTTGCTTTAATTGTTTATCAAGAATGATTTACTGCATTGTTTACATCGAGTGTGACGTTCGGAAAACGACATCGGATCTCAGATATTCTCAATAGTCTTTAAAAATTAATGTTTCAAATGAATATAAATTACTTTCCAGAATTGGGTTGGTAATATAAAAATAAGTTTGAAAAAAGGCTTCTAAGGGATTTTTTTAGTTCGTGTGACCGATAAAATGTTAGGAAATCTTCAGTATCCACGCAATTGAAAAGATTTTAACGCATGTAGAAAGGGAGAAAGTTATCAATCTCCCGTAAAGATTAACTAGCAATATGCAATAGATTTTAGACAGATACCGTCTTACAGTAATGAAGGGAATCTCCGAGGCGTGATGGTTAAAGTGCTGTACTGTTGCCTCGAAGTAAACAAGTTCAAACTACTACAGTCACGCTGTTACGTTCACTTTCAGACTAATACTTATAGGAAAGGCATGAACACCCTGATCCCCTCCAGCAATTGGTTAATAGTATCACTGCTGTTCTTCTACAAGGATGTCTTTTTACAGAACCAACTATTTATGGTACGAGAGAACAGTAAAACGCAGGCATACCTATAAACCAGTCTAATCTAGTTCTCGTAATATAATTCAATCTTTTCAAGGATAATCTCCGAAAGTTTAGTTAAGATCGACCCAAAAATGATGGACTCTTAGTTGTACGGATAAAAAAATTTGGTGAAATATAATGTGTCTAGCAGAAGGATATACCGGAATTAAAATTGGTGCTGTGAAAGCGCTAGTTGCAGTCATCTGATAAGAAGTATATCAGTAAGCAGCAACCACGTGGTTTCCTTTGGATTAGCAATCCTGTTTCCGTCTCAAACTTCCCTAAATCAAAAGATCTCCTTCTGATTACTTGATTGTGCTGTAACAGAGTAAACTATAACTTTCTCTTCAAAGCAGGCAGGGCTTCAAATACGCCGACTACTCCATAAAGGGATGAGATCTTCACCCCCTGCCAAAAAGTTTAACACTAAACTGCATCTGATGGTGTCTTCATTTCTGGAGATCAAGAGAGAGAAATATCCCTTCATTGCCATTACTCTCAGGTCCACTCTAATTGGTAGTACCTATAAGGGTCCCATCTATGGGTTAGATAAAGTAAGTAAAGTTGCCGACCGTAATCGAGGGTGACCCAAAGGCTCCCTTTTCAATAGCTACTACACCGAGATGTAGGGGAGGGCGCTACTCCATTCCCTGGATTGCTCCACTTTATCCTTGATCCTTACCTTATGATGCTGAGTGTTAAGCAAGGAGGCATCAAGTACCATTTTTGACTCTTTGGTATGACTCGACCTAGAATTGAATTCCGGTCTCCTGGAATGTTGGCGAACACTCTACCCATAATGTTTAAAGATTATTTGTATTCGATGGGATCCTGAAACCAAAAAAGCTCTAAAGAAATAACTTCATAAGAAAAAGTAAATATGAATTGACAGCGATTGCAATTTCCTAACCTCTAGGCATGAAGTAACACAAGACGAGTTGACATGCCGCTAAAATGAATTAATCATCTAATCTTCCAATTTGGTCACGTCATCATAGCAAGATTCTCTTCTTGTGGTTTAGAAAATGCCTTAAAATTTACCAATATGTTTAGCCAGCTGTATTAAACAGAAAAGGTTCTATCCTGTTTGAAAATTATGCAATAGTTTACTTACCAACTGGTAAAAAAAGCAATTAGCTATTGATATTCTTGCCTACTATCATCTTCTATTGATATTCTTACCTACCCTATTCCTCGCACCTGTCCTCTACCGATTACCACTTTTTGGAACTTTAAATGTATCTACTGGTCGGAAATGACTTTCGGCAGTTTTTTGGCTCCTGTGGTTCCTATTTATTTATCGTGATGGAATTGATTCACTGTCAGATCGTTTTTTATTTTTTAATCTTTTCGTCAGTTCTACAAATGCTGAGTTCGATTAATAAACTTTCATTTCAGTTAAATATTAATGTTTTGTGGTATAAAATGACTAGACATATTGTTTCTACCTGAAATAAGAGAGTAATTTACTAAGTTTTTGGTTAGATGTGGCACAAGGCCGTATGAATAGGGCACCCAATGAGACTCTAACTCGCTAGTGAAGATTTAGCTTGTTAACCATTACACCACTGGAGAGAATCCTTTCAATGTACTGATACGAACAATTCTCTTTCTTTCATTCTTTCATCATTTTGTTTCAGAAGGCGAAGAAATTATACTCATTCTTATTTATCTATTTTTTTCATGTTTGCTATTTATTCACTCGAAGGGTGAAGAAAAAAAAACTATCAACATCGATCAGTATTCTTTTTTAATCGAACGGTATCACGTGACAATAATGCACAATAATATATCACGTGACAATAATATACAATGATATTATTAGCGGTTTACTTGGGCTAAGTTTTCGATTTTTAAGGCCGTGAAAAAAATCAAATGAGATTTTCAAGGTAGAAAAGTACTACAATTAAAAATATAAGCGAAAGAAAATATTATTCTCTCTCTCTCTCTCTCTCTCTCTCTCTCTCTCTCTCTCTCTCTCTCTCTGTATCACTGCACGCGATATTTTTCTTCTGATATTGAATTTTGTGTGTATGTACTCGAAATTCCTGAATATTCGGTTGAGATCGGTTCAAAAATGGCAGAGACTTAGTTACACGGACGGACGGACGACCTGACATTAGGTGAATTATACTAAAATTTCAATCATGCGTAAGATTTGAAGCACTTGCGGATGTTGTTCGCTAATCAGAGAAATAGGGAAAAAGTCAGATTTCTGTAATGAGTTGATAAGTGAGTTTATAATAAACTGCAGGAGAAAAACAATGACCATTAAGCCATTTGAGTTTATTAAGTAACTACGAGAAGTTTGCTAACATATAATCATTTCATTAGATATTCATTTTTGTTGATAATTCGAGGTTTAGTTTTATCCTCCTAAAAAATTATTTTTTCATATATACTTAGTAAGTTAACTGCTAATGAGGATCGTCATTTTTGACAGTGGGATAGTCTCATTAACTTTGCCATTAGGCTATGGTAAGAATAATATTAGACTGGAATTTTATAAACCCAAGCAAAATTTACGAAATCTCTACATTTCACGTTACGTAGTCACCGACGACTGCTATTTCTGTGATGTTTATTGGTTGACTGAGGAGGAGGAAAACACGAAAACATAATTCGATTTTTTAGCGTTTCGACTTTCGTTATTTTGATTCTGTCTCTGGGACGGAGGAAGCGGAAAGCAATGGAAAAGAGACATAACGTGTGGGGTAAGCTTTTTCGATCTCCTAGAAACAGTCTCTTCCCGTATCTTTGTTTATTTTTCGTTCTCCAATCATGAAGTTTGTCTCCTCGCACCCCAGCTACTAATAGGTAAGTTATTTCTATCGCAGTTTTCTTAATTTGTTTATTTTTATTTCTTTATTTTTATTTCTTTATTTGGTAAATCCAATTTTTACCATTATTACCAGCTTGATATTATATTGTGGAGATTCCGTCGAGAAAATATGAATTAGTTTTCTGGTGGCGTCCTCAAGCTTTTTATTTGGGCGTTATCTGTTTCCATTTACCATGACTGAAGAAGCAAGTCAAATACGGTAATTGTAAGAAATGGTGCCAGTTTTAAAAAATTGAGTAAGCGGAATTGTTATAGAAAGTAAATAAATAAATAAATAAATTTAGGTAATTAAAAGAGAAGAAGAAAGAATTGAACTAAAAGAAAGAACAGTTCCTGAAAATAAAAGGAAAAATAACAATTACTGAAATAGATAAAGAAAGAAAGACTATGAAAAGAAAAAAAGAGAAATGAATGATAACCAAAAATAAAAGCCCGATGCCAATTAAGATATTTGCTAAGTAAGAATGACAGCCATTAAGAGAACGTCGATGAACTAAGATGAAAGCGTGTTATTCATTGGTGTCACGTGTACTTGACTCTAACTTGAAGTACACATGTCTGACCAGACGATCTTCATACCGCCCACTTGACTCGAAAGAAAACATCTACACTTGACAGAGAAATGATCTCAAGGTACTTGAGAAATAAATACCCACTTAAGAATATGAGAAGATTTGCATACTTGAGGCAGTCTTCCCACCTTCATGTACAAAGAGGTTTCATCTAGAAACATCGCCAAGTAAAAACCGATTAAAAATAGATAAATAAAAACAGGGCAATAAATATGAAGGTAATTAGTTTCAATTTTCAAAAATGTTGCCTTTTTTCTCTGAATTGGCAAAAGTATTTTACTCTTAGTTATTTGACGATTTTTTTCTTTACGCAAATGCAAAAATTCGTCATTTTAGTCTAATTGAGTGAATTGCTTAACTTGTTTCTCAAAAAATAACACATTTAGGATCAGAAATAAATTTTTTGCGGTTGGCCAAATACTTTTGACTAGTTGTATATATATATATATATATATATAAGGTTATTAAGGAATGTTGTACTTCCCTAAATTATTATTAAATCTGGAGTTTTAAGGTGAAATGTATTTAGAATTCAAAAATTTAAAAAATTTAATTTACTATAAACCGGTAATAAAAACTAAAAACCGAAATGGTTTAGAAATGGTTTCAGTGCCAATGCTTCATTACCACAAACACCAGCGGTATATTAAAATACTAACAGACTTTGTTAGTTTTCTCTCGCTTAGTATAATCTTTCTTGCATTCACATCTTTTCAGTAACGAAGTATTATATCAATGATGTAATTTTTTAATTAACTTATAATGACACTGAACGAGAAAATTTCCGTGAAATTCCAGTACGAAGTCTGTATGCAAGATCTTGAAGATGAATCGTTAATTCAGTGATGTTAATATGAGTTGTATAATGAGATGATGATAAGTGTTTGTCCGTGTGTGTGTGTGTGTGTGTGTGTGAGGTTTAAAATTAAATCTGACTGTATGAAAAAGAAAATAGTTTTGAAAATCAGACTGACATATTTTTCTGATACTCAAGGAATGTGGAATACTAAGAGATATAAACAGTAAAAATTAATAAATCTAACAGATAAAGTCATGTAAAAAGATATAAAGTATAAATACACCTTAGAGAAATGCTAATAAATTTATGATGACTCTAGACAATCAGTAAAAGATACCAATTTCATTTTGCCTTTTTTTTTTCATATTGCTAGCGGAAATGTCAGTTTGTCTGCGAACAAAAATGTGTAGATAGATGTCTCGGACAAAACCAAAGTTCCAAAGATCCTTGAGAAACATTTGTCGGGTTGATGAGAAGGGATCTTATCTTAGATGCCAATTTTACAAAAATCGACTACTTATGATCTCGGAATGCAGATATGACCACTTTTACAATGCTTTTTCTGTAAAGGAATATTTTTGTTAGGCGATAAAATGTCTACTCTTGCTATTTTCATTTCTTAATGATATCATTGGAATATTGAAAAAAAACTATCATTGGTTTAGTGAAAAGGTGTTATCATACTTGTAACATCATACGATTGTAGCAGAAAAGACACAGAAGCCATGTTTAAGGAATCCTCAGATGGTGTATAGACAATGGCGCCATCTGATATGCTTCTTGCTTATTTATTCAATAATGTTTTCTTTGTTTCATAATTTTCAAGTTGATTCCTGAATATTTCTGAAATGTGATTGAATGGTGGTGAATTTTTTCACCAAAGACCTATGAGTTCCACCTGGTTTTGAATTACAGCTTTTCTTTCTCTAAGACCGATGTGTCAACTTCTAAAGATAGAGAGTTCAGTCTGCCTCAATTTTTATCCATAGCTGAAGAGAGGAAAAGAAATAAATTCATGTTTTTCCAAAGGGGATTATCATTAATTGAAAGGCAAACAGCCTAGTCAAGGATTTGAACTCTGTTCTCCCCCACTCTCTCTCTCTCTCTCTCTCTCTCTCTGTATATATATATATGTATGTGTGTGTGTGTGTGTGTGTGTGTGTGTGCGTGCGTCCCCAGAGTGGTTTTCGAAATTTTTTTTGTTTTTCATTGTCTACTATTGTATTAATGAATCTTTACTTTTGCTGAAAGTTACGTTTTTTGCTTGTTTTTGTTTTTGTTTGTTTTTGATGTCGATGTTTGTTTTTTAAATGACTTTAAATCAGTTTGGGATAATGAAAGTGTAACGACAATGCAAAGTTTTGTGTCCAAAACTCTACACAATTATTGTTTTCGTTTATGGTAGAATTAAATATTAATCTTTTTGCTGAGTTTCGGCTTTCTTGTCTAGTAAACAGGACTAAATTCCTGGCATGTCCATCAAGTCTGTCCACTCGTTTGTTTTAAACGTCATTTCACTGCGTAATTACACTTGAGCTACCGTTTGAGGCACTCATTCATAAATCATTGGAATTCATTTGAACATGAATCGCCTCGTCATAACCCTGCCGCCTGTTGTCATGATTTTTGCTAATTGCTTAATTATTTAATCATGTTCACGCAGTAATTCGATTTCAGGTGATCAACACACACACAAAGAAACAAAACGAGGATCAAAACTGATAGCATAATAATAAATCAAACTCGATTTACTGACTGAAACATTTTCAAAGACTGGTCTTTCTTTTGACTAAATATTCAACATGGCTGACGTGACGTACACAGATCAAAAAATCTTTTCTAAGACTAATAGATGATTTTGTAGTTGGTTTATTTAATTCCGTTGTCAGTATGTTTCTTTTCTTTTTGCAAGCAATTATTTTTTCCAAGTAATTAATAATAATCAATAGTAAACAGTTATAGCTTCAAGTAATTATTCTTAATACAAATAATTTACACACAGCGATATGGTCTCTGCTATTCTCGTCTAATGCAAAGAATTTACACCAGCTATATGATTTCGAGTATAATACAAATAATTTGCATACAATTATATTCTTATCAGAATTAATAACTCTATGTAACAAATATTTTCCTTTTTCTTGTTCCTAGTGAAAGGTGTTCTCTAATTGTTTATGCTTAAAACAAATGGAAAACATAAATTTATAACTTCAAATTTTCTTTTGTACGACCAAGTACAACTTCAAAAAACTACGCAAATCTAAAATATTTTTGATAATTTTTCTGTAACATTAGTAAAAAGGCAAATAAATCTTAATTTAATTCCATGTTGTTTTATTCAGACTTTATATACAGGGTGTCTCAATATACATGGGTGTCTCAGTACGTATGGGACCCATGTGACTGCTAATAACTCTGCAAATAATAATAAAGTTGCGTCCCTTTTTGCTTCAGATTTGAAAATATATAATATAATAACTATTAATCCTAGATCACAATGCCTTGGACAAGAAAGGAAAATATTTTGCATCACTATTTATTTGGAAACAAAAGCATTCAAAACTGTGCAAGGAAAATTTAGCAGGAAGTTTGATTTTGACAATTATCCCAGGAAAAGCCAAATTTGTTGTTGGGTACACAAAATTCAAGCCACTGGGTCAGTAAACAACCTCAACAAGAAGGCAAAAAATCCCAGATCAGGTCGGAAGTCGACAGCAAGATATCCTGACAATATGGATGCGGTAAGAGATTCTATCGGAAGGAGTCCGAAAAAGTCACTCCGAAGACATTCCAAAGAGCTTTCTGCTCTTGTCATCTGGTTTGACCTTTCTGAAATGATATGATTGCTCTTTTAGACTCAGATGAAAGATGACTTGATGCAATAGGAATTATGATATAATGAGTTGCATCTATTTTGAGACACCCTGTCAATGAAAACCTGCAAATTTGCCCGATTTTCCATAGAAAATAGGTCCATTTCTAAATGTCATTATCAACGACACAAAAATGAAGTTAGTAAGAATGACTATTTACTATACTTTTACAACATAAGCAATTGAGAAAAATGCGTAGTATCAAGGAAAATAGTGTAATGTTTAAAGAAATGTATATTGACCCATAGATGGGACCCTAACAGGGTCTAAGTAGACCTGGGAGTAATGGCAATAAAGGGGTAACTCCACACTTCCTAGAGCTCTAGGACTGGAGCATCACCAGACAATAAAGTTTACTGCATACACAAAACATCCTTTTTTTAAGGTCTTACTCTTCTGTAAGGGATGCAGTCAGTGTATAAAAACCTCAGCAACAGGACATGTGTGTAATAAAGAAAATGGTTATTTTAATATTCAAAGTCAAATATTGTCTTTTGTGTCCTGTATCTGGTGGTGAGGCTCCTGAAAAATAGGAAGATAGATTTTCATAATTGCATCAATTTATAGATTGTTTTTTGCAGGAAGAAATGATTTTTTTTTTCAAAGGATTACCCTGACGTGTAATTGATGAAAATTGGAGTGAGTCTCCATATTGCCGGTCATCTTGGACTTATAACGTCATAGAGATATTACGCCACAAATTCATATAAAATATTTGGTAGTTTATGATAGTAGATCACAACAATGTATCATCGGTGGTCATTTCTTCTCTTCAATCAAAATCCCACGGAGTAACATATACTCCATCAATGTTAGAAAAATATAACACCAAAAGGATACCTAAATAAGTATGTAATCTTTTTTTGGACAAAATTGAAGAACACAAACACTTTTTAATAAAAGAACATTTCTTTCTATCGCTTATTGATTTACTTTTTTATTTAAACAATCATATGCGATTATAAAAATTTCACGCCGCTAAAATTGGATAACTTAAAAAACATTTTATGAATTCTAATTTCTAATTTTTTCCTTCTGGTCCCATTGCTAGTGAATTCCTTTTTGCTTCCATATTGAAGCTTTAAGATATATTTGTACTTGCATAGAATATTTAATTACTATTAGTTCTATGTATGGAGGGTCGTATATTAATATAGTCAAAAATTTTTTCATTGACGCCCTGAAATTTATTTACAACTTTTGGCACATACACAAATTATAAATTACACCGAAATTTATTCAAAATCTTATTTCAGTTAGTTTTATCCATATTTAAAAATGCTACGAGAATTTCGTTAAAGCCCTTTCAAGAAATTCTAAATTGGAAATGAGTGCACCCCTAATATGACTCTTTAAACCAACTATAGAATGGTATCTCCTAAAGCAGAGCAAACATTTCCGATCATTTTTCCAACTAGAAAAGTTAAACTGATTACTTCCTGCTTTCGTATGTGATAAACTGAGGTTTTCATATAATTTGCAGACACTGGTAATTACATTGAGCTGGCCATACTTCCCTTTGCAAACGAAACATTTGAAGTGGGGCACACTAAGCAGGTTCAGTTTCAACATTTTCGGTTCTCAGTTGAATGATGCGGCGGGAGAGCAGTCTATTTAACAACAGCTTTTTAAAACATGAGTTTTGCATTTGCCCAGATACGACTTCAAACCTGAACTTGAGTGTTAATAGATTTCATTTATTGAAACTCATTTTAGTGTAAAACAATTTGTTTATTAAATGAGCGTTCTCTACACATAGAAGAAGACGAAACCAACGGAATCAGTTTTTAATGATTACAGATTCTATACTGTGTAAATATTCTTTGTAGAACTTTAGAATGATAGGTGATTCCAATTTAAGTCAAAGTGTGTTGTGTGTGCACATATATATATATATATATATATATATATATAAAGTCAACGCTACATGACCTCAATAATTTGTTCGATATTGGGTCATACCTTGAAGTAATTGAAGGTATTTATCAAAAGCTTATCCTATATATCAACTGCCTTCCTACATAAGTTATGAGCAAAGTTTTTCACAGCCCATAGACTAAAGGGAGTGTTTCCGAAATTTTCCCCTAATGCGTAAAAATGAAATTCGTGTATTGAACAGAAATCATTATAATTTAAGGAATTTAATGGCTTTGCTCTTAATATTGCTTACCATATATACACATATCCAGCTATGGATAAATAGTAAGGCAGACTAGGTTCTTCAGCCTTGGTGAGGCAACTAGTCTAGGAGAAGGAAAACTCTGAATTCAAACCTGTTAAACTCCGCTTAAGGGTTGACCTTGTGTCATATCCTGCCCGAGCGGAGGGGTTGGTAAATATGATAAATATACATACAAGGTGTTGCGGAATAATTTTGTAATCATGGAATTTGAGGATGTATATGCTTACACATATATCCACTAGTAATGTTTCATTTTCCTATTAGGAGTAAGGAACATATTATGTATGGTCATAATTGTACGGGAAACAGTAAACACGAATTCTCTCTTTTTGAGGCGGAATTAAGGAATTTACACTTCCCTCACAATTGAACTAAAACGCTTGCCTGGACATATTGTTCACCTTTCACCATTTTAAGAAGAATTTTGCAAACAAATTACGAATAAAACGTCCCGCTAGTTTTCTTGGCATTTTCTCCGATGTTAGATTGAAGTTTAACTAAATTTTAGGAAATCAGAGAATAAAAAAAAAACTATGATAGATTATCAACTACATGAACCCCTGATATGAAAATACTATGGATGAGTTTTAAAATTGCACTCTTAATGCAAGAGTCACAAGAAAATAACTAAGTAATATAAATTATTCTGACTTCTCCATGCAAAAAAACTCTGTCAGCTGGAGCTGTAAAAATACGCCGATTGTATCTCGAAAAAGAGGTAAGATCCCCACTAACCAAAACATCTGATGGTGAGGCTCTCGTTCAAGAGTTTTGGGAAATGCTGAATACCCCTTCATAGACATTAGTAATAGGATTGATAGTATCTGTTTGGGTGCCATTTAAGGGTCAAATAAAATTATTCAACCATTTACTATACTTGAAGCCATTTAATGGTGTGCAAACAATAAATAGATGTACTCGAAACCATATAACTATGAGTAAACAAATGAACTCTGGCTCGTTGTAAAATGTTACCTACAAACTATTCATTTGCATATTATATGTATACATGAGATTTGGCATTAAATAACCCACTAAGTTTGATATGCCATAAAAAACAACCAAACAACCTCACTTGTAAAAATTCTATTACCCCTCCGGATTTTTTTGTAATTTGCTAATAGCAATTTTTTGTAATTTCATTGGCTGATAGGACGCCAAAGTAATTTAAAATGAAAGATTAAAAACAATTAATAATAAACAGAATTCAGTTTTATTTCGTTGATTTTTCAAAGGATTGGTTCTTAGATACAACTCCTTTATACTTTTACTATTTTCTTCTTAACCTTCCTAAATTGACTTGAAAGTTTCTTTACAGCAGTAATAAAATATTTACTGCAGATTTACAAAGAATGGCAAAGTAATCAGCAAGAACGGGTCGACACGTTGGAAAGGGAAGAAATGATGCATTCAACTTGTAACAGTGAATGATTGAAGAAAGAGGCGGAACCCTATTCGTTGAACGATCTTCTTGAAAGAAATCATCATCATCATCATCATCTCGCGCTGGTAGCACGGATATCCCTGACCCTCTCTCGCTACTCCTCTCTATCGTTCATCGCCCTAGGTAGGTCTTCAGGACAACATCCCGTATCCTCACATAGCTGCTGAATGTATGTTCGTGCTGGTCGTCCTGCTTTTGCACGGCCATGTGTGGGGGTCCATAAGAGTACATCTCTATTGAGTTCGTCCCTGCTTCTCCAGCAGTGTCCTGCATGTCTGGTTCGTCTAACTTGAATAGTTTTCGTAATAGGGGGCAGGTGGCCGTACCGTTGGTGTCTTGTGGGGTGTTGCCGCCAGGACTTGTTTAAGATTCATTTTTTTTTTGAGGAAAAAAAATGAAAGAAATGATAGATCTTAATAGTACCAACGTGGCTGAAAGCTAGATTAAAGGAGAAGTATCAAGACCATGTTTAATTTTCGGAAGTAAATGGAAAAAGTAACATTGTTTGTTTTAAGAATATCGCAAATTACCAACTGCGTGCAAGAATAGAAAGGCAGATTTCATATCTTTGCCAATAATTTTTTGATCTTCAAACGTACAAATGTTTAATAAACTATTAGCTAAATGTTCAAATATGGGTTATACTTCACCATTTAGATTTAAAAACAAAATAGAATTTGCCGATTGGTCATCATCATCATCAAGCCACACTGTTAGCATGGATGTCCCTAAGTCTCTCTCTCTCTCTCTCTCTCTCTCTCTCTCTCTCTCTCTCTCTCTCTCTCTCAATCCATCCTGATCATCCAGCGCTCTCGATAGGTACTCCAGACTACATCCTATGTCCGTACAGAGGTGGTGTAGGTAAGTTCTTGTTGGTCGGCTAACACCGGCACGTCCATGTGAAGGGGTCCATAGAATTTAGTCCTTGTTTCCCCGGCAGTGTCCTACATGTCTTATTTGGGTGGTTTTAGAGATAGGAGGTGTTGCAGTACAGCTATTGTTTCACTGATGATTGAAAATTGATGACATCAGTAATATTTGTTAATTTCTTGAATAGTTCGTTGACTTTAATATATATCATCTTAACAATATTAGGAGAAAAGCAATAATATTTCTTAAGTTATAACAATTTCTGTTCAATACACCTGTTTCACTTTTGTGCATTTTTTAGGAAATTCTGATAAACACCCCTGAGTCAATGGGCAGAGAAGAATTTTGCTACTAATCCAAGTAGAGGAATTTGATACTTTAATATAAATAGGATAAGCTTTCGATCCATATCAAATTTGCTTTATCAGAAATTACTTCCGGGTATGACCTCATTTTGGACTTTATCGACCAGACTACATTGTAAGTATTTTTATGCATGGAATTGCGAGACCCAACTTACCCCATGATTTTGAATCCAGCTTTTCCTTTCTCCGAGGCTAGAGAGTCCTTTCTGATTTTCTAAAGTAAAAGAAATACATTTATACTTATCTAAATAGTATTAGCACTAAGTGAAACACAAACAACCTAATTACAGATTTAAACTAGGCTTGATATATAGAGAGACTTCCCACAAAACCAGAGAGATTTTTGAGAAAAAAATATATTTTTCATCCGCTGATATTGTGTTTATGAATCGTTGCTTTTGTTTAAAAACACAAAATACTTTCAAGAAAATCTAAATTGGAAATAAAAACTCAAAATTTGTTCAAGGTTGTCTCCTTGACCTTCTACGATATTAAAATAATGAGCAATTTCATTCAAACAGTTTTAAATGTATTTCCAAAATTCCATTTGAGAAAATTGTTTGAACTTCTTTAATAATTTTCCGTAAACAGAGACGAAAAGTCAAGTTTCAAAAGTTTAAAGTATTTGCTATTTTTATACACATACAAGATTCGTTATCATGTTTTGTTGATCGTTGTGAACTTGTTAGAGGAAATGATTAAGGATATCTTATGAACCAATTAAGCAAAGCGGCAAAGGTCACCTTCTTTTATAAAGTTTCTTGTCTGGGTTGAGTTACATTTTGATAGCCTCAAGGAAATTTCACTTTGTTAATATCTGCTTAGAATATTGCTTACGGCCGACTGAAGCTATTAGATTGTAAATTCAATATCTGATATTAAGTTGCACAGCAGAATAAAATTTTTGAGACAATTTGCATCCAATTTTACAGAAGCAGAGATCCTCTTGCTCTTGAGAATCTGCCTACCATCACATTGGTCTACTACGTATTTAACAAACACCAACGTCACGAAAAAGATGCGACACAAGGTCAATTTTTAAGTGGAATAAAATAGGTTTGAATTCAGAGCTTTCTTTCTCCTAGATTAGTTGTCGCACTAATGCGGAAGAAACTAGTCAGCCCTACTATTTATGAATAGTAGGGAGAGGGTGAAGTGATATATTCTTACGTTTTCCAGGAGAATTAACGCGAAGTGAAACACTATCAACCTTGTCCAGAATTTGAACTCGAGTCGCTGATTCCATTTCTTATTACGATAACCGTTGCACTAAGCGTACTCGTGATGGTTATGTAGGTTGATTTCTAAGATTTACAATCGAAATGAAAAGGCTTATTAAAGAGAGAGAGAGAGAGAGAGAGAGAGAGAGAGAGAGTTCTCTCATTTCAAAACCAAGCAGAAGATTTTAAAACGAAGTAGTTTTGATTCCGTAACTCACAATATCAAAATATAAAGAGATCTGAAGAAAATATCTATGAAGCACAAAGTCAGATACAACGACCAACAGAAGATTAATGTCAGGTAAGAGTAATCTTCTTACAGTCCCTTGAAAGCAAAGGACTGATTTGTTTTTCACTTGAAAAATGTACTCTTGTAAATAAGTATATTGTTGTGGAATTG
The DNA here is from genome assembly GCA_963585895.1 of Sepioteuthis lessoniana. Lineage (NCBI taxonomy): Eukaryota > Metazoa > Mollusca > Cephalopoda > Myopsida > Loliginidae > Sepioteuthis > Sepioteuthis lessoniana. The sequence goes on along the minus strand of CAUZXS010004721.1, from coordinate 27,674 downwards.
AATCTTGCAAACAAATAGATACACACACACACACACACACACACACACACACACATATATATATATATATATATATATATATACGAGGTGCATACAATAAGTTTCCAGACTTTTTTCGTATGGGCACTTTTATTGACAGTACGCACATGAAACTAAACCCCTTCATAGTAATCTCCTCCGGCTGCAATGCACTTGTATGGTTCCAACAACTTCTCGAAGGTCCCATGGAAATCTTCTTGCTTGAGCGTGTCAATGACCCTCGTCACAGCCTCTTTTATCTCCTCTGAGCTTAGGGAATAACCAAAAGTCACAGGGAGCAAGATCCGGACTATCGGGAGGGTGAACAACTGTCTTGATGCCCATCTTGGTCAAATAGTCTGTAACAAGGATGGAGTTGTGGACTGGTGCATTGTCCTGCTGAAAATGCCACTGACCTGATTTGAAGAGTGCTGGCCTCTTCCGACGGATTCTCTTCCTGAACTCCCTTAAAACCTCAACATACTAACCCTAACCCTAACCTAACTCTTTGGCCAAACAACTCTGGTGTATTGACTTCCTTTCTCTTCCCACACCTTTCATCATCCCTCACAGACTCCCTGCCTTCCTTGAATCACTTATGCCACTCAAAAACTGATGCTCGATTTATGCAAGATGCTCCAAAAGCAGTCTGAAGCATTCCATACGTTTCTGTGGTATTTTTCCCAAGTTTGAAACATAATTTTATTGCATATCGTTCTTCTAAAGTGTCAGATTGCATTTTTGAAATTCACCAGCAGTGACAATCCAATTGCTGCTGTAGCTGTTCATTTGAATCATAAAAATTGGTCACTCATCTCATAAGATGTATAGCAATAAGATACTGAATTTTCAAGAGTCAACGACAATTTTAAATGCCTATACGAAAAAAGTCTGGAAACTTATCGTATGCACCTCGTATATATATATATATATATATATATATATATATATATGTGTGTGTGTGTGTGTGTGTGTGTGTGTGTGTGTGTGTGTGTGTGTGTGAAATGAAGTCACATCAGCACTTAATAAAAACAAGAAAAATTTAAATAATACAAAAATATATCTCTTTTTTTAATCCTTACAACCTGAATGAAGTACTCCAGCCAACATATTGTATATTTGTCCGGTCGGTGAGGCTTAGAAAACGCTGATTACATCCTCAAAAGAGGAGTAATTAACCAATCTAAATTTTTTTAAACATTTCACGATTATTCAATCCCACACCTGAATATTGCAACGGACCTTATGGCATCTTGTCGGGGTTAAATTATTAGCAAGTTAGTTTCGCAGCTTCTTACCGGAGAGTGAATTCGATCCCCACTTGAAGATCTATGTTTGTGACTTTGTGCCAAATTTAAGCTGTGAGTTTATTTAGTTTAATGGCATACCAACACTTGATGGTTATTTAATGCCAAATCCTGTTTATACATACATGCATACATACAAGTTAATCGTCTGTAGGTAAACTTTTTTTAGACGAGTTAGTGCTCATTTCTTTGCACGGAGTTGAATTGTCGAGAGTATTACTATTTAACATGAGTAATTCTATTTGTCAAGTATTCTTATCAAATCTAATATTAATCTTTTTTCTTTCTGTGCACACAGTTAAGAATATTAATCATTTGTTTGCACACAGTCTAAACGCTTTCAGCTATTGCTATCTCAGCACAAGTGACCCTCAGCCACTGCCTTCTAGCACCTTTAAGATAAAATAGAGTTAGGCACTTTTTTTACAAGAGCAATTTGAAGAAGACAGTCGGAACAATCATATAGATACTAGGGCTTTACATAACCAACCGATTGATCAGATTTGGCCTGTCTATCCCAGTAAGAACTAAAGTGAAATGTTGCAAGTTACTTGATCACGTCAGTTGCTTGGATTATAAATTGCTCAGCCACCAGGATCCTGTCCACAAGTATTACAGGTCGCCACTTACGGCCAACAAGTAGCCTTATCTCTCTGTAAAAACGTAGTCAGTATATTCTACAGCCCCAGCCGACAGGGTTGTATTCATATTTTAGGGTTTATTGTTAATTTATCCTGAAAGCAGATTCCTTCTAAATCATTGAAGTTGAGCAATTATAAACTTTAATTCTGCTCAGTAATTAGTTGACTGACTACTTCTGAACATCTGGTGATATAAGCAACCCGAGGCATGTGTACCAGAATGAAAGGTTTCGTGAAAAGCTGTAAAAAATGTAAGGTACATTTTGCAGACAAAACAAAGCTTAATAAGTAATTTCTTGAAAGTAATAATATTGAAGGAGTGTACGAGAGATCATACAGAGAGTTGTGAAAAAATTTCCAAGTTTGTGTGACAGCTGATAGATTCCGAATTTATTCAATGTGGAACTAAACAATAAAGAAAGTGGATATGTTTATATAGATACTTCTTTGGTTCAAATTAAACAAGTGGAGAAAAGTAATTCAAAGTGAAAAGTCGGGGACTCAAAGTCTATAAATATAATGAATTCAACATTCCCAAAATAATCATGGGTTTGTAGTTAAACTAAGCAGAAAAGAATTCGTATCCGGTTAAGGCAGGGACCAGAGACTAATTTTCTTTTGTTTGTTTGTCTTCTTTTTTTTTTTTTTTTTGCTTTTTTTCTCTCCCCACATTCCATTTTATTTTATTCTAGCTTGATTTTTATCGCTGACTTTAAATAGTATTTACAGAGAGTTGGTAAAAAGCAGTTCGTTCTACAAATTATGTTTCCAGACAATCTCCAAACAAAAGTGTTTCTAAAATTAAAGTAGACGAACAGAGTTCCGCGCCAGACAGCTAGGTTCAGTGGTAGAGAATAGGGCAGCATGATTTCAGAACAGAGGTTTCATTAAATTGCCCAATCAATAACACTAACCGCTTTGCCAAGCAAAAGGCAAGAGATAATCATCATTTTTTTGTTTGGTTTCTTGGGGGGGGTTGCTTGGGTGTTTGCTTTTTTGTTTTTGTTTTTTTAGTTGGACTCGTTCAAATCTAAGTAGATGTCGGACTCTTTGCAGAAAATCAAACTATCAAACGAATTGTTTTGCTGTTTTTGTCTACAAATACGAGTTCATTAAGAAGACATTTTTTAGTTTTGTTTGAAAATATACGAACATTAGAATGATTTGTTTTTGCATCTAATCGTAACACAGAAAAATGACACATCATCGAATGATTGTTGTTCGGGTTATAATTTCAAATATGTTGATTGGTTGATTTTTTTAATTACTTTTAAGGCTTTTAAAACCTTTTGGGGTAATTTGATAACAGAGAAATATTTCTTTTTTTAAAGAATTGTATGGTTGGTCTGGTTTCTTTGTTTAATGTCATATCAACTTTCGTGGGGTTATTTACTGTCAAAGCCATCCTTGTAGAAGAATAATAGTGGTACTATTTAATCCATTGTAGGGTGAATGATGGGGTTTACTCCTTTCCTAAGAGTATTTGGCCGACAGTGATTATATTAGCGCGATTAGAGTTTGAACTTGCTTACTCTAATGTCGCTGTCCTGCCACATTTACCACTACGCCACGGGAACTCCACTCCCGATTTCATATAACTAAAAAATTATAGCTTCAAGTAACTATTCTAATCTAATACAAATCTAATTTGCCCAGTTTCAAGTATTCCTATCAAATACTAATAATTTATACACAATTATATGATTTCAAGTATCTATTCCTATCTAATTATAATTTGTTTGCACACAGTTACATGATTTCAAGAATATGAAGAATTAGTACTGTCATAAAGTTTAAAGCATTCCTATTTAATATTGATAATTTTCAGACGGATCTATTTGACTCATAGATTAGACCCCGCCCCCGCCCCCGCCCCCGCCCCCGCAACTACTATCACGCTGGCCCAGTCTGCTTGGATTGTAAAATACACTGACTGCATCTCTGCAGAAGGGTAGGACCCCAACCAACGAGTTTCCTGTATATGACATTAAATAATCTGATGATACGGCTTCAATAATACTGGATCTTTGGGGAATATGGAGTATCTCTTCATTACCATCGCTCCCAGGCCCGATTCTGACCCGGAGTGGTAGCACCTGAAAAGTTCCTATCTATTGGTTAAATAGAACTGTTTGATATTTAAGTTGTGTACTTATGCTAAATTGAATTGTTTGAAATAGAACTGTTTGATCATTTAACTGTGTGTAAACAAATGTCTGATGTTTAATTGAATTGTTAATGATACATAGCAATACTTACAACTATTTAACTTTGTTGTCTTATGTTTGCATATCATTATATATCTAATATAAGTTTGAATAAACCGGATTTGGCATAAAGTAACCTACAACGGTTGATATGCCATAAAACCAAACTTTCACTATATGTCAAAGTATACATGGCAGCAAATCGGTGATTTCATTCTCGTTAGAACTCCCGAACAAAAGGATACAGTTTAGTGCCAGATTCAGTGCACAAGTTTTTGTGAAATGGGAGGGGTTTTAACCCTGTGCAGGAGATGCAATCAATGTTTTCTAAGCCTAACCAGCTGGTCAAAACGTTAGATATCGGTTCCTTATGATATAGATTCATATTCAAATGAAACTTAAAAAAATGTCTCCTGGATAAAATAACATCCAGTTTTATTAACAAGGTACCGTTGATATTATTTTAGAAAGACGTATGAAACGTTTCAAATTTATGCCATGATTAATATAATAAAGAGATATATATTAATACCTATACTACTTAAATGACCTGCAATCAATTTTTCATTATTTAAAGAAAAAACAAATTCTTAATCGTATTTTTCGTTTTTTGCTTAAGTTAGCAAAAGATATTTCATTCACTGAGTTAATGGGGCTGACTCTATTCCCTGCAGAGGAGTAAGACCCCCACAAAAAAAGAGTATCCCGGGTATATTCCTAAACTACATCGGACGCGGAGGTTCCAGTTTTGAAAATCTGAGGAGAATGTATTACACTTCATAGTCATTACTCCTAGGTCCACTCCAACCCGAAGTGGTTATTCCGTCAATGGGGTCAAATAGATCTGCTTTATTCGTATTCGATTGGACCGTGAGCATAAAAAAAATCGCTAGATATAACTACACAATAAAATGTAAAAATGAACGGACAATGAATGCGATTCCGAAGCTCTTGGCATAAAATAGATCTAAATGGGTTGGCATGTCTTTAATATCGATCAATGAAAGGACAATTCGCGAGAATTTGTCTTTTAAATTTTAATCAAAAATTTAAATGTACGTATTTCCCTAACCCTGGGTGCGATACAAGGTCAATTTTTATTCGATGATCAACTGATTTGGAATCAGTTTTCCCTTTCCTAGAGACGGTTGCCAAGGTGAAAGAGACCAGTCTGCTTTATTATTTACCCATAGCAGCGCGGAAAATAGTTGGATTCTTTCCCAAGAGTATTAGCGCTATGTTAAACACAAACTGGCTGCTACATCAAAGATTTAAATGCGAGTTCATTTCCGTCGACGATAACCGTTACGCTTCGAGGTAAGAGTATATTTTGATATCTACAGTTAATATTGAAATGATTTAATCATTTTCTTTTCCGAAAAGATTAGCTTCTACCATAGGGACACAGTTAAATATGCACACCGTATGTTTCGTCAAAGAATTGTTCATCAGTAAGAATGAAAGGAGACAAAACTTACTGGCATTCGAATATGGAGGACAAATAAGAGATAATTAACTATTGATTTCGAGACATTGGCTTTCACCTCCATAAAGACATTTTTAATTTTCTCTGAGAGACATTCACAAGAGATAGTTTGAAAACGATTTTCTTCTGTAAAGAAATGCTGACGGCTTTACGTGTGACTTGAATAAGGAAAACGAACCCTTGGAGTAGAATAAGAAAACAATAATCACTTCATTTGTCCAAAATAAGTTTCAAGGTATTGGTTCTGTTTGAAATATCATGCATCAAGGCGAGCAAACGCTTTCTGGCGATACCGAATCTTACCCAAACATTGTCTCATTTTCATCAACACCAGGCAGCACACGGCTAAAATGTACAAATCTCACATCCTCTCTCTCTCTCACTCTCTCTCTCTCTAGATATATATATATATATATATATATATATATAAAGCATGTACAAAAACAGGCACTTTTTATCTGCAATGTAATGATTTATAACTCTCAAGCCACGCCCCTGTTCTTCCAAAGTATGACGATTAAAAGCGTAATCCGTGTTTTTTTTTTATGGTAAATGCTCGGAAAAAGTTTATCTCCTTTAAATGAGGTTTTTATATTCGTTCTCTTATGGGCCTCCGTAGAAAAATATTGTTCACCGAAAGATTGCAATAAAAAAACAAAGACTAAAACGTGTTATTCTGATAGAATACTTATTTTTTATCTAATCAATCAAATTTATCTAATCAGTATTTTTACATTAATTAACAAAATACAAGTTGCCTGCTGTGAATAGAAGATTTTAATCTACGAATGTCAATTTTAAACATCAAAAAGAAAAAAAAAACAACCTGAATTTTTTCTCTTTTATTAACCACATTCTTCGAAAATTAAGTTACGAAAACGAAAAAGTAAAAAAAAAAAATGTCTAGAAAGCATAATTGTACCTTATCTTATTGTTTTTTTAACATAAAAAATAAGACATCCGTACGGACAAATAGACCAAATGTTAATTTAAAAAAGTGTAAATAAAATAAAATCCACCATGGAATTATCTTTAAAAAATGTAAAAATCATTTACCTGCTCCTTCATGAAAGGGAGTCAATTTAATAAAATGACCGAGGGAATAGTTGGAGTAATACAACAAAATAAAATCGTCTCTTCGGAATTTTGAAGCAAAAGAACTTTTAAAAGAAACCTTTTTTTATTGCTTTAAATACTGAAATTTTTATAAAAATCCAATTATAAGCCTATTTCGGAAGAATTTTTAAAAACCGTTGCTTTTGTAACATACGTAATATATATATATATATATATATATATATATATATATATATATATATATATATATATATATATATATAACTCTCAGTCATCAATGTCACTCGTGCTTATATTATTAACATTATTAACTTTATGTATAACATTCCCTTAAACGCAAGGTATTTTCCGTCCAAAGTTATTTATTAACAAATTTACATTTTGGTAGAAATAGTAGCGCACGTACGTGTCGAAGAGCCTATATTTCCCAATTTGTGTGGCAGAGAGGCCCCTAAAAGGAAATACCGAAGAGACCAAGCATTTTTTTAATGACTTGGCATAAGTCTCGATTCATGCATCCCCCTCGCCCGCCGACCAAATTTGAATCAGTCAGAAGTTGTTTTTTTTAATATTATCTTTAGTATTTCAACCAGATCTCTCTTCGTCTGAGTCATGTCATTAGAAGGATTTCATTTGTTGTTTTTGTTTTTTTCGGGTGGGGGTGGGGGATTTCATGGGCTCAAAGTAACTAGCCACATTTTTTTTTCGTTAAACATTATTATGAATACAGTCAGAAAAATTAATCTGAATCAACATTTTAGGAAATAAGAATAAAACAATGTTATGAAAGATAATGGGTAAAAATAATTATTCATGATAGCTCGTGTGAAGATGTCACATCCAGACAAAGCCAAGGACAAATTTGTTTTGTTATTATTCTATTGCTTCGAAATAGATGCATTTGCAAAAAAAAGGTCTTCAGGCTGAGCCGAAAGACCCTACTCTGACAGTCGCTACCGATAAAATGAAACGCAGTTTCTTCCAGGCAGCGGTCACATCGATACTGCTATATGGCTGCACTACATGGACGCTAACAAAACGGCGGGAGAAGAAGCTAGACGGCAATTACACAAGAATGCTACGTGCAATCTTAAACAAGTCCTGGCGGCAACACCCCACAAGACACCAACTGTACGGCCACCAGCCCCCTATCACGAAAACTATTCAAGTTAGACGAACCAGACATGCAGGACACTGCTGGAGAAGCAGGGACGAACTCATAAGAGATGTACTCTTATGGACCGCCACACATGGCCGTGCAAAAGCAGGACGACCAGCACGAACATACATTCAGCAGCTATGTGAGGATACGGGATGTTGTCCTGAAGACCTACCTAGAGCGATGAACGATAGAGAGGAGTGACGAGAGAGGGTCAGGGATATCCGTGCTACCAGTGCGATATGATGATGATATATATATATATATATATATATATATATATACACGAGGATCATTAAATAAGTTTCCAGACTTTTTTCGTGTGGGCACATTTATTGATAGTACACACATGAAATTCTAGTCCCCTTCGAAGTAATCTCTTCCGGCTGCAATGCACTTGTTGTACCGTTCCAACAACTTCTGAAAGGCCCCATGGAAGTCCTCTTGCTTGAGCGTGTCAATGACCTTCGTCACAGCCTCTTTCATCTTCTCAATTGTCTCATAACGACAGCCTCTGAGCTTAGGGAATAAGCAAAAGTCATAGGTCTGGACTATAGGGAGGCTGAGGAATTGTCTTGATGCCCATCTTGATCAAATAGTCTGTGACAAGGGTGAAGTTGAGGACTGGTGCATTGTCCTGGTGGAAATGCCACTGACCTGATTTGAAGAGTGCTGGCCACTTCCGACGGGATCTCTTCCTGAACTCCCTTAAAACCTCAACATACTAACCCTACCCCTAACCCTTTGGCCAATCAACTCTGGTGTATTGACTTCGTTACTCTTCATCATCCCTCACAGACTCCCTGCCTTCCTTGAATCACTTATGCCACTCAAAAACTGATGCTCGATTTATGTAAGATGCTCCAAAAGCAGTCTGAAGCATTCCATACGTTACTATGGTATTTTTCCCAAGTTTGAAACATAATTTTATTGCATATCGTTCTTCTAAAATGTCCTCACATCCAGATTGCATTTTTGAAATTCACTAGCTATGACAATCAGGCTTTAGTAGAGTGTATTCCAATTGCTGCTGTAGCTGTTCATTTGAATCATAAAAATTGGTCAGTCATCTCATAAGATCTATAGCAAAAAGATACTGAATTTTCAAGCGTCTACGACAATTTTAAGTGCCATTAAAAAAAAGTCTGGAAACTTATTGAATGCACCACTTATATATACTAATAGTAAAATAATCATAATAATACTATTTATGCATGACAAATCTCTCGGCTAGGTCTGTAGAATACTCCAACTGCATCTCTGCATAGGGGTGATATCCGCCACAAAGAGTATCTTGGGTATGAAACTGAACTATCTGATCTTGAGGTTCCAATCCTGGAGCTATAGGGAATAGGGAGTAGCCCTTCATTACCATTACTCCCAACTCCGCTTAGACCCAAAGTGGTAGTACCTGTTAGGGTTCCATCTATGGATCAAATAGAACTATTCAATCATTTACTTAACGATTTAACTGTGTGCAAACAAATGATTAATATTAAATTGAATAATAAGTATTGGATAGCAATACTTGAAACCATTTAACTCTATGCAAAGGAATAAATAATTTTAATAGAATTATCAATGTTAGATAACAATACTTGAAACCATTTTTTGTCCTGAATATGACATTAAACTGTATCTAATTGTAAGGCTCCAGTCTTCTTGTTGGGGAATGTGGAGTGCCCCTTCATTACCATTAATTTCAGGTTCACTATGACTCGGAGCGGTAGTACCTGTTAGGGTTTCTATACATGGGTCAAAAAGAATAATGAGTTATTTGAAACCATACAGCAGTATGCAAGTTTTTTGTATTAGGAATACTTGATAAATAGAATTATTAATGTTAAATAGCAATCCTTGAAACCATTTAACTGTGTGCAAAGAAATGAGCTCTAACTCGTTTTAAAAGTTACGTACAAACTTACAAATATGTATAAACGGGATTTGGTCTTAAATAACCAATAAAGGTTGATATGCCATTAAATCAAACAACCTATTTATGCATGAACCGTCATTTCTATCTAAGATCAGAGTATCAGAACGTTCTACCTATGAACAAAGCGTGATGCGGCAAATGACAAGTTGAGTTTGATTTTTGCAATTCCTTGCCTTCTTGTACTTTAAGGGGGTTGACGGATTATGTAACATAGATTCCCGAGAATGGGGAATTTTTGTCTTGGTTCCATTATTTACGGCTAGGTATCCCACTTTAAACCGACTTTGAATCAGATTAGCATTCTTTTGAAGACGAATAAACACAAAAATCAGAGTGCAGTATCTGTTTGCTCGGTAAGAATATTACATACAATATACATTTCTTATCTATTTTCTACAGAAACTACATCAGCTGCAAGAACCACGATAACACCGTTTGATAGAGCAACTTATCAGTTAAATAATATTTCACGCCTCATCATCATTGGCCATGTATTTTTGCTCTCGATGAACACTAACCAGCACCCAGTGCTCATAAAATCTGCAATGACTGAGGTGATATAGTTTTTCATTACAGCGATGATCGTGTTGTTGTCAAGAAAATGTAGGTCACGTTGTCCATCTTTCATCGACCCGATTCGCGCAGATGAACTGATTAAAGCTCTTTCACATTTCGCGGTTTTGCAGCTATGACTTGTTAACATCGATGATGATGATGAATTCAATCATCATCATAATCATCAAGATGTGATGATAGCACGGAGTTCCCTGACTTTCTCTCGCTATCTATCCCCATCATCCATCTCTCTTAGCAGGACTTCAAGATTGCCTCCATCGTCTGCAAAGAGTAAGTTCTTACTGGCGCGTCCATGGGTAGGAACCCATCAGAGAATGTCGTTTATGAGTTTGTTCTTAGTTCTCCAACAGTAAACAACATGTCATGTTCGTCTAATTTACACGGTTTGTGAGATAGGAGGTAGGTAGCCGTACACATACTGTTTTCATGTAGTTCTCAACTAGCTTTTTCTCCATGCGTTTCGTTAGCGTCTAGGTGGTGCATCCATTCAGTAGTACTTACTCAGCCTCAGCCACAGAATAAATCCCGCTTTATTTTTTGGGGGGGATCAGATTTCCATATGATCGATTACCTGTCGATAGCTCGGTGCATATTGACACTACTTCCAGTTGATGAGATATTCTTGCAGTATTGTCTTCTAATTTTGGAGCAGAGATGATTCCTTCTCGTTTAAAACAAAAAAATCAGTTTTATTTGGTCCAAGCTATGCAGTATGGATGTCTAGTTGGTCATTAATATTTTTTCGGTAAGTTTATCAGTGATTTCAGGAGAGTTTCGGTGCAGATTCTTGAAATGTTCTTTCCACTTGTGAAGTCTTTCTTCCTGGTTAGTAGTTTTAGATTTTGCTCTCAAGGTGCTTTTCATTCCACTCAGTTCATTCATTTTATGCCATGCGAATCGTGATTGTCTATCAACCACCAAATTTCTGATTTTAATGATTTGTCATTGAATGTATTCTGTTTGTTCTTTTTGGTATATTGTAGTTAGCGCTCTCTCTCTCTCTCTCTCTCTCTCTCTCTCTCTCTCTCTGAGCTTTTTAAAATTTCTGTGCATTGGCATTTGTTCGGTTTCTTTTATTAAGTAATTGCTTTTTTCACATTATCTCGTTTTTCACGAACTCCCAGGGAGCTCTACATTTGGCTCTTGCTTTCATAGTTATGCACTCGGCTGCTAGTTCAATATAAGTGACAACAATTTTTATTGTCATCATTCGGAATATGTCTTTCGAACGTCTCTTGAATCGTATCAAATTGTTTCTTATGGTTACCGAATATTGATTGCTTATATCACGAAAGGTAAATAAGGACAAGTCATATCTTGAAGTTTTGACGGTTTGTTTTTTGTTTCTGTATAGACTCAGGCGAATCTTTACTGAAACGATTCTGTAATCGAAAGATACTCCTTCAAAAGAGAACTAGACTAGTTGCCTCACCAAGGCTGAAGAACCTAGTCTGCCCTACTATTTACCCATAGCTGGAGGGAGAGTTATTGGATTCATACCTTCAAGAGTATTAGTTCTATGTGAAATGCAATTAGTCTCGGCCAGGATTTGAACTCGTGTCGCCGTGTCCATTTCCTACGACGATAACCATTACACCACGGACACCTCCAGCTTTCCTTCTCTTTTTCAGAATTTTGTGTTTAGGCATACGAGTCAGTTCTCAAGAGAAAAATCTCCTTGATATTCACCATTTCTGTTTTGCGAGTTATGAAGACTGAATGTATAATTTCTGTCTCTGCTAATTTGAGCCTTCATGTCTCCATCGATGATTAGAACGTTATGCTTAAAAATAAGTGAACAAGGAAAGATAACTCGTTGTTGAAATTAGCGATGTCTACTTCATTACTGGCTTTAGAGGACCTGATGCAAGAGATGATTTTTGTGTAGGGGTTTCCATTAAATATTGTACACATCATTCTTGGTTGAATTCTCTCAATGCTATTTTGTGATTTTAATGTACGGGGATTGAGAAGCATTTCTACATCTCCAATGGTAGCATTGACGGAGTCAGATATGGATAATACAAATATTTCGACTGAACAAGAATTAATAAATACAGATATGAACAAGCCCTGATGCAGATAGATAGATAGATAGATTTTGTCGCCATTGCAGATTTTCGAGCAACATAAGAATATTACACATGTAAAAAAGAATGTGCTGCGCCAGGCCTCTAACTGCTGTTAACTTGCCTGCCTGGCTTTTATCTGAGTATTAATACTGATTATTGGATATATACAACTAAGTCTTCGAAATATTTTGCTTACCTGCTTATATAATTTCACCTACTCGCGTATCAAGGTCAAACATTTTTACATACCTATGGTATTAGATACATATACACAATATTCAGATTATTCACACTCAAACACACACACACACACACACACACACATATATATATATATATATATATATATAATTTTTGAGTGTGTGTGTATGCGTTTGTGTACGTATGTATACGGAAATAATCTACTCAGACAAATGTAGACATTTGCTAACATATCTTCAAATTGACAAAATGATGCATACACACGAAAAACTCTGTCGCAAGTGATTTTGCTCATCTCAATAAATCTGCGATGATATGAAATCCTGAAAATAATGTTATGATGAATGTAGGATTCCTTCCGTGCTGAGTAGACGTCTCTTGTCTCGAAGGACAACCCAGTACGGAAATGCAAAAGAATCATCTGATCAAATCATCGTATTTCGCTTTCAAAGAAGATGACAATGTTTATTTGCCCTTGAATGAAATAGTTTGGGGAAATACGTGACTCTATTTCCGTCATTTCGGATATCTTTTTTTCTGTTTCTTACTTAGATATAAGATAGATAAATAAATCTGAATTTTTATAAGTAATCTAACAAACTTACTTCAAATAAAGTTTGATGCTTGATAATATCGAGAAATAGTTCTAGATATTAGAAATTTGCAATGGTGTGATTTTTTTTCAAATGTAAATGACATTGTTTAATTCGCTAATTAGTAAAATTTTCTCTATTTCTTTCTTAGATATTTTTCTTATCTAACGTCTCACAAAAATAAAAATAAGATCCTTCTGTTTATTTGATATCCAAACGACCATGATATATACCATAGACTTGTTGATCAAACATTGATTTATGTTCACCAAATTCTTTTATTGAATTTATTTTTGAACGACTGTTGTTTCTACATCTTTTCATTATGGCAGAATTTTATCCTTAAAAAATTATTACCTATGTTATTTCCCACACACACACACACACACACACACACACACACACACACACACACACACATATATATATATATATATATATATATATATATATATATATATATATATATATATATTGAAGTAAATAAGGAAATTAAACCCAACAGTATGAAAAAAAGTAGAAAAACAAAGTAATCCAAATTTGACGAATTAAAAATAAAAATTGACGTTGAACGTTTCAGCCATAATACACTTCTTCATGACTTTAAATTCATGAAAAGTGTTGTTAAAATATAGATATTTTGACGAAATAACAGAAGAAAAGAAAGTGTGTATAAAAAGAAAGTTTTATAACAGTATGTTCTTTCTTTTTACACACATTTTCTTCTCTCTTGCTATTTAATCAAACAATCATCTCTATTTTAACAAGTAAATTATTTTATTGGACTGACAGCCATAAAATATTTCATTTTTTGCGTACCTTCTGTATTCCATCACCCTAAAAAGTATTAATTTAAGATAAAATTAAGAAGGCATGACAAAACGGCCAAGTACCATCTTTTGGTTTAATCCGTAGAAGAAAACAAAAATTGAAATCCAAATGTTCATTTTGCATGTAACATTTCAAAATGAAAGTTTTCCCTGTCAAATTCTTTTCTTGACATTTCTTGTTTTGTCGTGTTATTTGAAGTGTATTTTTCTTTGCATTGCGTCTGTGATGCTTTTGACGTCCAGTTTGCAATCTGCTCAATTATTAAATTTGACGATCCGAAGAATAACGATTTATTCTCATAAATAATTCAAATGTTTGTTTTGTATTTTCCTATTTACTACTAGATACTCCGTGTCCGATATATTAACAATACGAATATTCCACCGAGACAATGTTTCCTTTCTAACTCATCTCTCTTCACGACAGATGGCATAATTCATTCATTTTTGAGGATTACAGGAATAACAGATTTTTTTTTTTTTTGGTTTTGTTATTTCTGAGAGTTTTTTTATAATGGAGAGAAAAAAGAACATTTTTCCTGATTAGACAAAAGAAAACGAAAAATTCCGGACGCTAAATTCTAGAAGAAAAAAAGCGAGAAAAATATCATATGTTTGTTACATTTTATCGAAGTTATCCTTGTTCAATTTATGCAACATTACAAAAGTATTTTTCGATAAAATCCTATAAAAAAGAAAAAGCGTTCTTCTTTTTCTTTTCTATTATATCATAGAACGTTATTATGCAAATAACCAAACTTCATTCAAATGAGAAATTGAGTATAATCTTACAGTAATTGTATTTAAGATAAATTCAGGTAACAAGAGCGGCGGTCACTTTAGTCTTCATTACAGTCAATAACTTTTACCTCACATATAATGTGTTACATATAGAAAAATAACTTGAAAAGAAATGGGACTCCGCAAATGATGAATTCTTCTAAGATTATTAATCGTCAACATATTTGTTTGATATAACACAAAGCCAAATCGAAATGAAGGAAATTAGAAAAATTCTATTGCAATATATTCCAAGTGAGAGACGTCCTGTATTCCACCATTTACCAAGTAATGAATGCCTGCCTGTCATTTAAAATCTTAGGTTGTACCTGGGTTTGAATGCCAACCTAGGAGCAAAATAACCTGGCATAATTTTAATGGTCCTCGTGAGAATAAAACTCTCTAAATCGATCGGTACATTTAAAGCTGAAGGATCTTGTCTATATCTAAAAATTCCACTTTTTTTTTGTTGCTTGGCATACAGACCATCTTCCACTCAATAACTTATCAGATTTGAAAAATATTAAACTTCTCTTTTTTTTTACGATTTAACTTTAATGCCAAAACAATCGAGGACTTTCTGACATGCATCTACACGAGTTATCTTTCACTTGTTTTTGTTAATATTTAATCCTTTATGAGAGTTTGTCACATGCGTTAGCCGATGGTCTTACACTGAAGTTTGAATGACATTAAGTCTCCTCAAGTCTCCTGAACTCTTCTCGTTATTCTGGACGATTTTAATAAAGCTATTGTTTGAATGTTCTCCACTAGTCATCTAATTTTAGTGAATGTACAAAGTTCCCCATTTACAATCGGTATCACCGTCACCTTCATGTTCCATAGTTTTTCAGTTATTTAGCAAAGTCTAGGTACTTATTTTTCTTTTCACTTCCTTTCAGTTTTACACTGTAATTAGCCGGAACGGCAAATTCTCTAATTTGGCAGGCTCTCTATGTTTTGGTTTATCACAAGGTCTGGTCGTCTGGCCGAGATTAGGTGATCTGTTTGTATCCCAAAATCCCAGAGAATTTTGAGCATCTCTTTCTCTAGGATGTATTTCGCGTTGTGCCTGTACCATATGCTCGTGTGGTAAAATTTAAACTTGCACAATTCTCAGTGGATCACCTAGCCCAATCAGTCATGTCTAACCTTATACTCTTTCAGTACTAATTCGCTTATTATGTGATTAATCATTTCGTCTCTATCACTACATAACATACATTTGCTATTTTGCTGTGTCTTGTCTATTCTTGCTTTGATATAGTTGGTCCTCATCGCGTTGTTTTATGCTTCTATCAGAAGATATTCAATTTCTCTAGTAAAGTTTCTCCTTCTTAGCCATGTCCAAGTTTTCTCGTGTGTGATTTCGTTTGTTTGTCGCAAGAAATTTCCCTATAATTGTTTTCCTTTCCATTTTTCTTTTCTGTTTATTTCTGTTCTCTTGATGATTGTGTTGTCTGTATTGTTTTTGATGACTGCATTCAGTTTTCCTCCTCCTAATATTATTATTATTATTATTATTATTATTATTATTATTATTATTATTATTATTATTATTATTATTCCTTACAAGTTTCTCACACCAGCGTTAGCTGGTCTTTCCCTGGAATTTGAATGACAGCAAGTTGCTTCAATTCTCCTGAACTCTTCTCAGTATTCTGGCCGATCTTAATTATGCTGTAGTCTGGATGGTCACTACTTTTCTTCTGATTTCTAAGTCTTTACGAAGCCTTTGGAGATTGTCCAGAGTGCACCAATTACAATTAGTATCATCGTCACCTTCATGTTCCATATTTTTGTTTTGTTTTATCTTAGTTGTCTAGCAAGATCTAAGTATCTTTTTTGCTTTTATTTTTACTCTGTGATACGCCTGGCAGAATCCACTATTCAGCCTGTTTTTTTTTTTTACTATCCCTACGTCTTCTGGCCGAGATTAGGCTTGTGTCACAGAATCTCAGAGAGTTCTGTTCATCTCATTCTCTTGGACGGATTCTGGGTTGTGTATACACCATTATCAATATTCCCTTAGAAGAGAAGGAAACAAATTCATTATGATAACATTAGTACCCAAGTTTCCATGTTGCCATTTGAGAATAAAAACAAGGGGATATAACTCGTCATAAAGTCAAGGATTGTTTTGAAAAAGTATTTGTATTGAAAATATCCGCCCATCCCAACTAAAGTCATAGAAAAATCAAGATTTTTCAAATCTGACACATGGCCATCTAGCAGTCATGAAAAGTATTCTGGATTAGAAGCAACAAAAATTAGTCGTGAAAAAATGATTTAAATTAGCCAAATCATTTAAAAATGATTTAAATTTGCTCTTTCAATATTCTTTGATGTCGTGGTGCCCTACAAATACCATGAGTGCATTTTGAATGCAGATGTAATTCTACGAAAATCTCATTTCTTATTGTAAGAGTTGTATTGGTCAAAATTTCTTAGAACTCTTTTTTTGCTTGCATTATTTTTACGTCTTGGGATATTGACCTCATCTTTGTTGTTATGTATCTGAATGCATGAACAACGAAATAAAAATTGTCTACCCTCTTGTATTGAATAAAAGGTTCTGCTTGAAATTCTCTGAAGGTTAGCAACTACAATAAAACACACTAAAAAGAAGACCAAATATATTCATAACACTTCCATCGCTCTATTTCGTCTTCTTTAGGTGTCTTTTATTTTGGCAACGCCATCTAGTGGTCATGAAAAGAAGTTCTTTTGTAGATAAGGGAAGTAACCCCACAGATGTTATATTTATAACGCTTAAACACCTATGGAATTACCTCCCTTGTTTGCAAAAGAATATCTTTTCATGACCGCTAGATGGCGTTAGCAAAGAAACTTAGTCTAGTATATAAGAAAAGGGTGAAGAAATCTAATCCTTTTTTTCTTACAGGAAGCCTGTCTCATCCTTCAGGGATAGGGATTTTTCGTGTCCCACGAACCTCGTGTCACACTAAACTCGACACTACGAAACAGTACAAAGCATACAATGCCTTTTAAGTTTACTTGTGCTTATACACAACCATATTAAACAAATCTTCTCAACCAAAAGCTTAGGAGCTCTCCTCGAATATCTAAGTCTCTTCCAAACTTTCAAATTCCTAAGACACTTTACACACACGTACTTACGATAAGGATATTTTTGCCTTCACACCTTTATTTAATCTTTTTTATAACTGATTTTATTTTGTATTCTCTTTTCTTTCTTGTTTTTTGTCCGACAAGATATATTGTTCAGTATATGCGATTTTTCTTAGATTTATTCTTAAGAGAGAACTACATTTCTTACAACTCTATCTTCTCCAACTATAGTTCTTCCACAGAATGTTATCTCCAACGTTAGCTCATGGAGTGGAGAACTATTTTAGGGCCTCAACAAAATATGCAACTCTAATGTGAGATCTCTTCTCACCGAATCTGAGAACCCTAATTGTGAGTGACGAGGTGTAAAAAAGTGTAAATAATAAAAAAGATTATAATTCGTTCTCAGAAAAAAACTATCGCGTACTAAATAGCATGATTGCAGTATTGTTATGCAATAATGTCTTTTCTTGATCAGCAAAGAAAATGTTCTTTATTCTTCAATTTCATAATTCTATTTGCTTTTACAGTAACTTACTCAGGTCGCCATTTTGGTTGACAGTGCTTCATCTAAAATAATCGCTACACAATATAGTGTGTCGACTAATATCATTTTTCTCTGCTTGAATTCCCATGAAACGTAATTTTGCAACGCAATCCGTGTCCGGAATTCTGTTGTAATTATTTAGAAGGCAATCATTAGTTTTCCAATAGTTTCGTTACTGTTTGACGATTTTACGAATCTTTCAGCGAAATCACTTTCGCCATTGCAATTATATAAACAAAGCAGATAAATCCATGGGAATAGTTCAATTATTTTCGAGGATTTCAGATTCTTTGAAGCAAAAAAATAAATAAATAAAAATACGTCATTCATTTTTTTTTTTTACGACTAAATATTTTATAGGGATTTCTTTTAGACACACGTTTCAAAAAGGAAGAAATTGACCAACTTTTACTTTCTCAAATGATTAACTTCTTTTCTTTTTCCATATACACAACTAAATATATATATTTACCGAGCCCCTCCACTACGGTCAAGATATGACACAAGGTCAATTTTTTAAAGCAAATTACAACTGATTTGAATTCAGAGTTTTCTTTCAACACTGGTTGCCATGCCAAGGTTACAAAGTCAGTCTGTCCGACTATTTTATTCATAAGTGGGTGTAGAATTATTGGATTCATACATTTCTCAAGGGTATCAGCGCGAAGTGAAATGTAAATAATCTTGTTCACGAGTTGAACTCGTGGTACCATGTCCTTTTCCTACAACGATGTCCTTTACTTCATGAGCACCTCCATATGTCTACTTCCCTTACATTCCACTCTCTCTCTCTCTCTCTCTCTCTCTCGTTATCTAATAGTTTTCCCCACAAACCTACCAGATGTGGAGAACATTCGGTAAGAGTGATTGACAGATAGTTCAAATCTCCAGCCGTGGGAAACTATGAATGGTTTCTTTGTTATTGCGTTACTGAATGTCAAAGCGATTCCATATAGAAAAGTATTAATGGTTTCTATTTAAATGATAACAGGGAAATAAGGGGCAAAATACCTTCCCAAGAATATTAGTCCAAAAGTGAACGTAAAAGCGTGACTGAAGTTCACACTCGCTCACTATGATGTCACAGTTAGCCACCAAGCCACGGATAGTACTCTGCAAAATAACGAATGTCCTTGTGGACAGTTACGTTCTGATTAATTGGGAGTTAGTTTTTTTAGTAAGGAGTTGAGTTTTAGTTACCAAGGAAAACAGACGGGGGCGCTTTAGCGAGATTGACCCTCTCAGTCCAATGGGGATGTGCTACAATTTATAAAATAATAAATCTTCTGCTATTAACTGAAAAAAAACTCACGTCTTGTAAAATCTATATGCAAGTGATTTTTTTGTAGCAATGTGTTCTTCTGATCCTTCGTCTCCACGAAGTGACAATCTCTACCATTTTTGTCACTTCATCGTTTCTTCTTGCAACTTTACGAAAAGAAAAACATTATTTTCCTCCTCTCTCTCTCTCTCTCTCTCTCACTCTCTCTCTCTCTTTGCATTACTGAAGCTTTGGGAAATGCTGAGTACCCTACGTTGCCATTACTCCAAGGTCCACCCTGATTCAAAATGGTTGTACTCGTAGGGTTACATCTATCTGTCAAATATAGCTATTTAACTGTGTACAACCAAACAATCATTATTAAATTGAATTAAGAGTATTATATTGCAATACTTGAAACCATTTATCTGTGTGAAAACAATAATTAGCATAACTTGAAACTCTATGACTTTGTGCAAACAAATGAGCTCTAACTCGTTTAAAAATAAAATTATCAACAAACTATTCACCTAAAATTCATGATATATGTATAAACAGGAGTTGGCCATAAATAACCATCAAAGGTTGATATGCCATTAATCCAAGTAACTTAACCTAACCTTCTTCCTTCTTACTCTTCTCCCCCCCTCTCTATCTATCTATCTATCTATCTATCTCTCCCTCTCTCTCTCTCTCTCTCTCACACTCACACACTCCAAATTACTTTTTAAAGAAAAATAACATTTTAAATATGAAGAACACTTGATTGCTTTATAGTCTTACTTTAACGTTTAATATCTAAAAAAAAGAATAAAAAGCACTTTTCTATTTGCATAAATGTACAGGAAGTAGTAAGTAAATTCCTTGTTATTTAACGAGAAATAGATTTAATATTGATCCCCTTTCGCTTTTTCAAAGTACAAAAGAAGAGAATATTTCATATTATATTTACATGAGAACATAATTTAATGAAATTTCAAAAAACATTCATATAAACAATATGCACTCCTTGAAACGAAAGTTAAAAATCATTTATTAAATTATCAGTAAACTAGTTAGAATTTGAAATTGTAATTACAATTAATAATTAATGTTATTCCTTCTGATCTGTATAGATTAGTCTGTTGGTTTACGGGATCGCAAATTTTGTTTGGTTATTTTATCCCCAAAACTTAACTATGACGTCAAAAAACTTAACTACTTACTTTTTGACACTAACTTTCTTTTAACCCACGAGTGACTGAAGATTGGGCGGGAAAAGTCATTATATAACAATGGATGATAGAAATGCTTAAGAACAAAAAACATAGAACAAGTGCGTGTGAATGTAACAAATAGAAGAAAAGAATGGTGATCAAGCTATGATTTGAATTTGACTCTTTCTTCTTATAAGTTAATTCAAATTTTCTAGCATTGAATTAATGTATCCTTGCTGAAAAGTTGTGAATACAACAAAGGATTCGAAGAAACTGCATTTTCCTCTGATAATCGAATGTATTTAAGGGAAATCAACAGTCTGCTAACATTGTAAGATGCTTTTGATGTATTGATACTTTTGGCTCTGAAACCATCACTGACCCTGGGATTGTAATCTGATGAAGGCTTTGTTGGCCGCATAGCTGTTTGTTTGTTTGTTTTCAACCGTGTGTGTTTAAAATAATAATAATACCCAGTCAGGAGGCAAGACCAAATTATAATTAACAAAGAAAGCTAAAACTTGTCATATAGTGGATGGCGGATCAGAGGGTAAAAATCAAAGAAACAAAAAAGGGTCAAGTACTTAGACATTCCCAAAGAACCAAGAAAGCAGAGGAATATGAGAAGGACGGTGATACCAATTGTGATTGGAGTACGTGGAATGATCTATAAAAAATTTGACAGAGGACTGGAAGAGTTGAAAATAGAAGAACGAATCGAGGTTATTCAGACTACAGCAATGTTGAGATCAGCTAGAATACAAAAGAGAATCCTGGAGACTTGAGGAGACTTACTGTAACTTAGACTCCAGTGAAACGCTGGTGTGAAAAACTCACAAGGAGTGAAATAATAATAATAATAATAATAATAATAATAATAATCGAGACCATTTAGACGACAGCATTACTAAGAAGAGACATGTAATCTAAGAATAGTCTTGGAGACCAGAGGAGACTTGCTGTCACATAGACTACAGTGAAACACCACAACTACAGTGAATTCACAACCAGTGAAATAATAATAATAATAATAATAATAATAATAGCTATAAATACTTGGGCATCTTGCAGGCTGACACCATCAAACAAGCGGAAATGAAATAAAAAATTCAGAAAGAATATCTCAGGTGAACTAGAAACCTGCTCGAAACAAAACTCAGTTGTAGAAATCTTATCAAAGGAATAAATACCTTAGCTGTACCTCTCGTTAGATATTCCGGACCCTTTCTCAAGTGGACCAGGGACGAACTCAAACAAATGGACCAAAGAACAAGAAAACTAATGGCAATGCATGAGGCATTACATCCCAGAGACGAAGTTGACAGACTATATGTTTCAAGAAAAGAGGGAGGAAGAGGACTTGCCAGCATTGAAGACAGCGTTGACGCATCGATACAACGACTCGAAGACTATATACAAAAACACGAAGGAAGACTCATTACAGCCACCAGAAACGAAACTGAGAACACGATGAACAACAGAATGACAATAACTAGGAAACAAAAATGGGAAGGAAAACAAATCTATGGGCGGTTTAAATAACTAATAAACAATATCTCGCGCGAAAAAACTTGGACATGGCTAAGAAAAGGAAACTTTAAGAGAGAAACAGAATCTCACCTAATAGCAGCATAAGACAACGCCATAAGAACCAATAATATCAAAGCGAGAATAGATAAGACTCAACAAAATAGCAAATGCAGGCTATGTGGTTATAGAGATGAAACCATCAATCATATAATAAGCGAATTTAGCAAATTAGCACAGTGGGAGTATAAGGCGAGACACGACTGGGCCGGTAAGGTGATTCACTGGGAAATGTGTAAGAAATTGACATTCGACCATACTAACAAATGGTATATGCATAACCCAGCACCTGTCCTAAAAAATGCCACGCATAAACTCCTATGAGACTTTAACATAGAAACGGATCCCCTAATCCAGACCAGAATACCAGACTTGATAATAATCAACAAAAAAGAGAATTTGCAAAATTGTGAAAAGAAGGATAAGTACCTCAACCTTGCTAGGGAATTGAAAAAACTGTGGAATATGCAGGTGACAATTATGCCAATTGTAATTGGTGCGTTTGGAACAGTAACTAAAGGATTACTAAAGGGACTAGAGGACTTGGAAGTTGGTGGACGAGTGGAGACCATCCAAACGACAGCATTATTGAGAACGGATAGAATACTAAGAAGAGTTCTGAAGACTTGAGGAGACATGCTGTCACTCAGACCCCAGTGAAAAACCATCGGCTAACGCTGATGTGAAAAGCTCTAATGAGTGAATAATAATAATAGCATCGATACAACGACTCGAGGACTACATTGAAAAACACGAAGGAGAACTGATTACAGCCACCAGAAACGATACTGATAACACGAAGTACAACAGAATGACCATAAATAGAAAACAAAAATGGGAAAAAACAACTCTATGGACGTTTTAAACTACTAATAAGCAACACCTCACACAAGCAAACCTAAGAAAAGGAAATAGCAGAACAAAACAACGCCATAAGAACCAATCATATCAAAGCGAGAGTAGATAAGATGCAACAAAATATCAAATGTAGGTTATGTGGTGATAGAGACGAAACCATCAATCACATAAGCGAATGCAGCAAATTAGTCCAGAAGGAGTATAAGACTAGACACGACTGGGTGGGGAAGGTGATCCGCTGGGAGAGTTGCAAAAGATTTAAACTTGACCATACGAACAAATGGTATATGCACAACCCAGCATCTGCCTTAGAAAATGATACACATAAACTCCTATGGGACTTTGACATGCACACGAATCCCCTAATCTCGGCCATAAGACAAAACCTAATAATAATCAGCAAAAAAAAGAGAACTTGCATAATTGTGAACTTTGCTGTCCCGGCTGACCACAGAATAAAGCTGAAAGAAAGGGAAAAGAAGGATAAGTACTTCGACCTTGCAAGGCAATTGAAAAAACTATGGAACATGAAGGTGACCAATCATGATTGGTGGTTTTGATACAGTAACTAAAGGATTATTAAAGGGACTGGAAGACTTGGAAGTTGACGGACGAGTGGAGACCATCCAAATTACTTCATTATTGAGAACGGCAAGAATAGTTTGAAGAATCCTGGAGACTTGAGGAGACTTACTGTCACTCAAACTCCAGTGAGAGACCATCAGCTAAAACTGATGTGAAAAACTCTCAATGAGTAAATAATAATAATAATGTCCTGAACATAGCTAAAAAGGGCAAAACCCAAGTGAGAAACTGAATCACTAGTAGCACAAAATAATGCCAATTGTATCTAAGTGAAAATTGATAACAGACAATAATAGCAAGAGTAGGTTATGTGATGACTGAGATGAAGCGACTAATAGCATGAGTACATGCATCAAACTGAACAAAGGGAATACAAGACTATTCACGACTGGATGATTAAGATGATCCAATGGGATTCGTGCAATAAATTAAAATTTGACCATACAAACAAACCTAAACCATGAACAAATCAGAATCAATTCATAAGATTCTCTAGGATTTTGAGATACAAAGGGATCATCTAATCCTCTTCAGAATGTCTAGTGTTAATAAATAAGAGAAATATAAACTTGACATCTCGTGGATTTTGCCCAGCCAGTGGACCACTGATTGACAATGAAAGAATTGATTGGTTGGTTGGTTGGTTGGTTGAGTTTTTATGGCATATCAAACTTAGTAGGTTATTTATATTTCAAACAATTCAGTTTAGCATGAGTACATAGTTTAATTGTCAAAAACATTTCTATTTCAAGCTATTCCGTTTATTCAAACAGTTCTAATTCAGCTAATTTAGTTTAGTCTAAGTATACATTTTGTTTACACAGTTAAATGTCAAAACGAATCTATATTCTATAGTTTTGTGTAAGAACAGTTTCAATGTCAAAAACAGTTTCATTTCAATCAATTCAGTTTAGCATAAGTACACAGAATAAATTTAAGTATACAGTTTAATTGTCAAAAACATTTCTATTTCAAGCTATTCAGTTTAGTCAAACTGTTCTAATTCAAACAATTCAGTTTTAAGTATGCAGTTAGTTCAATTTAACCCAAAGATAGGACCCTTATCAGGTGCTACCACTCCTGGCACGAGTCGACCTGCGAGCGATGGCAATGAAGGGGTGCTCCGCATTCCCCAAAGCCCCAGCATCAGTGTGGAATATAAAAGTGACATTGCGCTTTAAATGGTCTCCAAGAGCTTATCAATGAGACCAGAAGAATTGGTAACCAGAGGAAGAAACGAGATCATACAGATAAGAGCAAGAATACTTAATACTGGAGACCTGAGGAGATTTGCTGTTGCTCCAAGCCCAGCGAAAGACCGCCAGCTAAAACTGATGTAAAAAAAAAACTTGCAAGCAGTGAAATATTGTATATATATAATGGAACAGAGAAAAAAAATTATTCATTATATAATTATTTTTAAATCTTAATCATTTTTTCTTTAATCATTGTTCGGAGAACCCATCCAAGATAATTTTCCAAAAATTCCATCTCCGAAAAAACAACCTATGTATTTGGTTAAAATTAAGTGGGAGAGAAGAAATGATACTTATTTCAATTAAAGAGTTACGTATTAAACAGCTAAGTTTATATTTACCCAACCCCTCCGCTACGGACAGGTTGTGACAGAAGGTTAATCTTTTTAATCTGAGTAAAGCTGATTTGAATTCATAGTTTTCCTACTGCTACACTTGTTACCTAACCAAGGCTAAAGAACCCAACCTGTTTTATGCATAACTTGTTCAGAAAACTGATAATGCATGCTTTTCCCGAGGGCATTAGCACAAAGTGAAATGCAAACAGACTCTACTATGATTTGAAGTCGGGTATATGCACAAATGAATCTCGTCAGAGTTTGCACTTGTAGTGTTTGTTATTCTGAAACAACAGCATTTCTTATCTGTGCGTACGACTGGCTCTCGTTATTACGGCACGATTGCTGGTTTAAGATTTTCATTTGAACGAATTTTAGTTTGGTTTGGTTTGGTTTGGTTTGGTATTATATCCACGATTGTTGGTTATTTAATCCCGAATCTGTTTTTTACGCATATATTAAATATATGATTTGTAAACACGTTTTGTAGATACAGTTTTATGATCAAATAGTTCTATTTCTAACTATTCAATTTAGCATAAGCCAACAAAGTTAAACAGTTCAAGCATTGCTATGTATCACCTACTGTTCAATTAAACCTCAGTCATTTGTTTGCACACAGATAAATAATCAAACAGTTCTATTTCTAACAACTCATTTTAGCATAAGTTATTTGTTTGCATACAGTTTAAATGTAAAACATAGAAGAGTTGGTTGGTTGGTTTTTATGGCATATCAATTTTTATATGTTATTTAATGCCAAATCCATTTTTATGCCATTAGTCAGTTCTATTTTAAATAATTCAGTTTTGCATTAGTACACCGTTTAACATTTCTATTTCAAGCTATTCAGTTTAGTCAAACAATTCTGATTCAGTTTGGTATAATTATAGATTTTGTTTACACAGTTAAATGTTAAAACAGTTCTATATTAATCAATTCAGTTTAGTGTAAGTACAGTCTCAATGTCAAAAGCAGTTCCATTTCAAACAATTCAGTTTAGCATATGCATGCAGTTAGTTCTATTTAACATGTAGACTGAGCCCTATCAGGTCCTACCACTCCCAGAGTGGACCTGGGAGCAATGGCAATGAAGTGATGCTCCACATTCCCCAAAACTCCAGCATCATTGCAGAGGTACAGTCGGTGTATTCTATTGCCCCAGCCAAATAGGCAAAACATAGATAGGATCCTATCAGGTGTTACTTCTCCAGACCAAAAGGAATATGCCAGCGATGACAATGAATGGGGTACTCTGCATTCCCTAAATGAATGAATTTTCTTTATAAAATATGAAATTCATATTAAATTTAATTGTTATTTCAGGTTTATCTTTAATCAATAAGACTTAGAAAGTCTATTCAGCTCTTTTACTTTAGGTGGAATTATTTCAAAGATTTACTTATAATAGTTTTAAAAATAATTTACTGACATCATTATGTGGTGTGGCTAAAAACTGATCTCCAATAATAGTCTTGCGAGAATATGAAAATAAATGTGTCATTAGAACCTACAAATGTTACTTTCGTTATAATGAATACCGTAAAAACGAGAGTTAACTTGATAAGGATTTCGTAAGAATGCTTCCATTAATATAACATTGTACAATGATGGATTGAATAATATATATATATATATATATATATATATATATATATATATATGTGTGTGTGTGTGTGTGTGTGTGTCTGTGTGTGTGTGTGTGTGTGAGGGGGGTGACCTTTGGTTAAGAAGGAAAAAAAAACATCTATTTGTAATGGGTAGGTGTGTACCTTTACGAAAATTTATTTTCTGAATCAAGCATATCGGGATTTTATCATTTCTAATTAAAAATTATAAGATAAAAATAAGCATTTAGAAGAATTCATTCGCAGAATTTACTTTGCTATCAAAAATATAATTGCATTTGTACATTTAAGGGGTTTAGCCATTTTTGTTATCGATATTTTTGCTTCAGAAGAAAATTAACTTTTTAATAAAACTATCGTTAATGGTATACAAATTTATGAACGATATTATATACAAATATACATATATATAAAGTAGTAAAGTAGGCGATCATAGTCGAGG